>JAOBSW010000396.1:0-102425 GCA_026214975.1 Gentiana macrophylla | reverse complement strand
TCTCTTCCACATAGGCTTCCCCTCGGTTGTATGTTCATCAACAGGATATCAAGAGTCGATCTTCCCCAGTTCTTGCTTCTTCCTCCAGTGTGCCTCGAACTTCCACAACTTGTTCTTCCACCACAACAGATTGGTGGTCTCAGCCAAGGTTGTTGTGGTTCTTCAACTATCTCAAAGAGTTGTTCCACAACAATTTTTCAACATGTGTCTTGACTTGTTCAACTTGTGTAACAATGGCTTTCAAATTCTCTTCAACTTGTACAACAAATTGCCAACAACAATCAGGCAGCTTATTTCTCAACCTCCTTAACAACTTCAGCAGATCGCTTCAACAATAGTCCTGCTCTGCCTCTTACATCTCTTTTGCTCTTGCAAAATCCTCACCTTCCCTTTCCATGCTTCTTCTTGGTGATCACTTCCTTCATTTTCTTTAAGGGTTGCTCTCATCACCACCTTCGTGCCTTTTGTTTTTAGACTGAGCTTTGGCTTCCACATCAACAAAATATTCGATATCTTCTTTTCTTCTTCTTTTTCTCTCGTGCACCTCGTGAGACTTAGGCTCACCCCTTCTACAACTTCTAACACTCCAACAACCTCTACATCTCTTTCTTTTTTCTTCTTTCTTCTTCTTCTTCTACATCACCCTCAAAGAGTCTGCTCTGGTCTCAACAGCATTTTCTCTTCTCCTGTTCTTTTCTTTTCCTCTACTTTCCTTTTCAGGTTCAAAGAGGTTTCTTCTTATATACAACCAAATTCACCACCAAAGATCACCTCCATCATCATCATCATTATCATCATCGCAGTTATCAGATCAACACCTTCTTCATCCTCACTTTCTCGCCTTATCCAACTCGGGATGACTTCAGAACCTCGTGTTTGTATCTCGACTTGTTGATTTTCTCAGTTTGACATCAAGAATTGAAAAATGATTCACAGGCCTCGACCATCAATCCTGGCTTGGTCTTGGTCCTTCCGATCCCATCTCTATCTTCCACATACACCTTCTTGAAGTATTGTATGAAGTAACCAAATTCGGCCAAATCTCATGCTTCAAGCAGATGATGGCTAAAGATTAATCTTGGGTCCAGATAATGTATCTAAACTCCCACTCAATCCCAAAATATTTTTGGCAATAATCTTGCTCAAAAGATTATACTCCATGCCACTATGTTTCACATTTATGCTCAATGATGAAGTGGATTGCCTTGTTGGTTTTTATCTCGCCCACAAACTCTAATCTTCCAATATTCATTTCATCGTGATACTTAGAGCTTCATTTGCCGGTTCAAGACCATATACATCTCTCATCAAAGTTGAATTTATTCTGATATTCCTCCATTCACTTGAGTATCAAAACCATCTTCATCCACAAAGATCTACTATCATGTTCTTCCAAACTCAAGAACATTGACATAAGAAACTGCTCCAATCTTCTATTTAGTACCCTCTCCAATCCAAGTACCTCTTGATTCTTCTGCCAATATTGATGGATAAATCAGTTAATCCACAATCAGAAACATATCCTTTAACGCTTTGACATGTACCAATATGAAATTGATCCGTCATTGATGATGATAAACAAAAAATTCGAATTTTTTTGAATCTCTGTTCACACAGTGTGAATATGAAATATGATAAAACTTAAAGGATTTTGTGAAGAAAATCGTTCTGATGTGTGTTGATATATATAGAAAATAGGTCTGAATTCATGTCAGAAACCGTCCTCTTCAATTACTGTACGGTTAACCACGATTTGAATTGGGTCTTGTGAGATCTTGACACGTGGCCCACTCTTTGACATGAAATGACTTGTAACCGTCCGATCTATTAACTGTAGTCATCATTCTGATTAAATTTTGGCGCGATTACATAATTGACCACTTTAATAAAATTTGACCGAAATAACTCAAGAGATCGATAAGCTTCTGCAGACTTCCCCAAGAAGGTAGTCTCAAATGAAGCAGGTCGACAAAGAAAACCTCAAAGAGTCAGCCGACAAAGGCCTCAATGCAGTCGCTACGATGAAAGTCTCACGACTTTCGAAAACTTTTTGAATCAATTGATAATACAAGATGAAGTTTAACACCAATGACTGATCTGTCAAGTGAGCTCACCCAACAGGACAAAGACCAATCCCCTTGGCAACTTCATTTGCTCAATTGTCTAAATATAAACAAGTACATGAAATTGTTGATACCAATGACTAATCTGCTAAGTGAGCTCACCCAACATAGCAAAGACTAATCCCCTTGGTGAATTTCAGTACATTGTTGTCCTTTATATGTATATATATATCATTCAACCTTGATAACTCCCAATTTAGTCCTCAACTTTGAAAATCTTTCACTATCCAAATTGGTTTTGTAAAATGTCGCTAGTTTCATCGTCAATAGGGATATAGAGAACCACAACATCTTTCTTTTCAACATGATCTCTAATAAAATGATGTCTCACATCAACGTGTTTGGTTCTTGAGTGCACATCGATTTTCTCGTGATTGCGATTTCACTTGTGTTGTCACACATAATGGGAATTTCTTCTTCAATCCCATAATCCCTTAATCGTTGTCTTAACCACAAGACTTGTGCACAACAACTTCCGTAGCAATGTTCTCACTTTCAAGAAAGGGAAGTTGATATTGAGTTTTGCTTCTTGCTAAACCATGAAACAAGTCTATTTCCCATCATCCGTGACATGTTCCAGCTTGTACTTTTCTGTCAATCTTGCATCCAAAGATAATGCGAATCGAATATGATATGACTTTGAAGCTTCCATCTTTGAATACCATATTCCTACTCCAAGTTTCCTTCGATATTTTAGTATCCTTTTCACAGCAGCAAGATGACTTTCCTTTGGTTTGCATTGATATCTTGCACAAACTCCAACAGAAAATGATATGTCAGGTCTGCTGGCAGTAAGGTACAGCAGACTGCCTATCATCCTTCTATATAAGGTCTGATCAACATCTTTTCCATCTTTGTCTTCATCCAGCCTTAAATTTGTGCTCATAGTGTTCATATTTTTGAACTTTTCTCCATTCCAAACTTTTTCACAGCCTCTTGTGTACTTTGTTCGATGTAATAAGATTCCATCTTCCATATGTTTGACTTGTAATCCCAAGAAGTAGTTCATCTCACCCATCATGCTCATTTGGAACTTACTTTTCATCAAGTTTGCAAATTTCTCACATAAGACTTCATTTTCGTAACCAAAATAATGTCTTCAACAGTAGATCTCGCACTAAAGCAGGTATCATTACCCTCATTGATTCTGAACAATGTCTTATCAATGGTTCCCTTAGTAAAACCATTATCCACCAAAAACTGTGAAAGAGTCATATACCAAGCTCTTGGTGCTTGTTTCAATCCATAAGGAGCTTTATTCAACTTGTAAACTTTGTCTTCATGATCTTTTAACTCAAATCCAGGAGGTTGCTGAACATATACTTCCTCCTCTAGGATTCCATTGAGAAAAGCACTCTTCACATCCATTTGATATACTTTAAAATTCTTGTAAGCTGCAAAAGCTAAAAACAACCTTATAGCTTCCGATCTTGCTACAGGTGCATAGGTTTCATCAAAATCTATCCTTCACTTTTGTGAATATCCTTTTGCTACTAATCTGCCTTATTTCTCACAATGGTACCAGCATTCATCAAGTTTATTTCAACACCCACTTTGTACCAATGATGTTTTCATGATTTGGCCTTTCAACTAGTGTCCATACTTGATATATTTCAAATTCATTAAGCTCTTCTTGCATTGCCAAAATCCAACTGATCGAGATATGGCTTCTTCAACCTCTTTGGGTTCAATCGATGATAAAACATGTGAACATAGCTTCCAAATCGCCTTCTTGTCCTTACTCATTGTTGAACATTTCCAATGATTTGATCAACAAGGTGATCTCTCAACCATTGCAAATTCCTTTGAGTTTGATTTTCAAGAATCTTCACCTTAAGTAGGGTCCGCTTGTTGCATCAAGATGGTGTTCAAAGCAGATTCATGAATCGTGATCCTGTCGTCGCCTCAAGCAGTTCATATTCATCAAGATGTTCTTCAAGAGGTCGAGTTCGTAAACCTTTAAATCTTCAACCCTTTTTAACACATCAACACATTCTTGATCCATCATAGGTTGATCATCAGCAGGTTGTATGTCTTCATCTTCCATACCAGTAAACTTTGGCTCATCAAAAAAAAAACATGGATTGTTTCTTCATTCTTCATTGTCCTTTGTTCAAAGACCTTGAATGGCTTGTCGATCAAGAATAACCAAGAAAAATTCATTCATCCGATTTTGCTGAAAAGTCTTCATTGTTCCTTATGATTTAAGATAAAACATTTGCTTCCAAATGGATGGAAATATGATATATTTGGCTTCCTTCCATTCCATACTTCATAAGGTGTCTTCGTATTCGGAGAGATAAACAAAGGGAACAACCGATCGGGCAATTTCTATCGCGCAGCCGGAGGTCGAAGTACAGTAAGGTAACTTACGCCCAAAGGACCCATTACCTATGATAACTAATAATGAAGGGTTGGTGATGGAGGCTATAAAGCATAAGAATTTGGTGAAGAGAATTGCGTGGATATAGGAAGCGCCAGAACGTCTTATATCATTCGGTTTTTTCCGTCCATGAAGCTAAATGACTCATAACTCACAATTGTTTCAAATAGCCATTGCTCGATTCATTGGCCTCCAATTCATCCTATGGGATGATAAGCTTTGGTATGACATTTGGACGAGAACCTAGAAGCAAGAATCTCATGTTGAACTAGGGGTGATCAAAGCCCCATCTGCATACAACATTATTACGGGTAGACCAACACCGATTGAACCCTGGGTCGTGATTTCTCCACCACATCGCTTTAAAGTTCCCATTGCAAGAGGCTCAAGAGAGATCATGGGAGATATGGAAAAGCTAGAGCTCTCTACGCCACCACAATTAGAAGGAAATGCGAGAAACGACCTAAAAGGGCTTTGACAAAGAGTGGGACCACGCAACGCAGACAGTTCCTAATGACTCGATTTAAGCTATGTTCATTTGATCTTAATTTCGCAAGTGTTGAAACTATCTTTTAGTCCGTTATGATTATGATTGCACTCATTGAGTGCCATATTTATGCCATTTTCTTGGCCTGCTTCACACGGTGTTATAATTGAGTTTGCAGGAAAAGCAAACCATAAAGTTTGCAAAGGAATAACTATTAGAGTTTGCAGGACGAATTAACTGAGATCCGCAGGTTGGACTCACTCAAATTCAATAAACTTTGCAATGGACAAAATAGTAGAGTTCTCAAGATGAACTAATCGAGATCCGCAGGTCGGACTCAGTCAAATTCAATATAGTTTGCAAAGGACAAACTATTAAAGTTCACAGATCGAACTAAATAAGATCCATGATTCGACTCAATAAATCCAATACAACTTTGCAAATGACAAACTTTTGAAGTTCACATGATGAACTAACTAACATCCGTAGGTCGGACTTAGTCAAATTCAATACACTTTGCAAAGGACAAACTATTAGAGTTCGCATGATGAACTAACTGAGATCCACATGCCGGGCTCAGTCAAATCCTATACATTTTGCAAAGCACAAACTATTAAAGTTCGCACGATGAACTAATCGAGATCCACCGTGGGACTCACCAAATTCAATAAAACTTTGCAAAACCAAAGCCGATAAAGGTTCGCAAGTCGAACTTACCAAGGTCCGTCGGTCGGGCTCAACGGGTACAAACTCATTAAGTATGCGAAGGTCATACTCAATCAAAAGAAAAATAAAGAAGCGGTATAAGTATGCCATTCAAGAACCAAGAGTTCAAGCATGACATACGGGGGACAGAATACCCACTCTCTATCACAAAGAGCTCAACAAAATATGTATGTTTTATAATCGTGCAAGATACATTTGGCGAAGGGATTTTCAAACAAAACAAAAAGAACCACAAATCTAAAAAGACAACTCTAAGTATCGAGTCGATTCTCTGCTCAGTCGAAGGAGCTGAATGAGCTGAAGAAGAAGATATGGGCTCAGATGTTTGACGAGGAGCACGGCGAGCTATATGCTTAGCCACAATATCCTCACCTTCGAAACTCATTCACCCGGTCGTTGTAGACCTTGTCCATGCCCGGCTTATACATGACCTTTTTTCAGAATGCGATCAAAGTCTCGATCGGGAATTTGAACCTGAGCCTCGTCCACGCCTAGTATATAACTCCCGCTCCCACAGGTGCAAGAAGCAAGTTCAAGGCTTGAGAAAAATCTGACGAAGCCTTATAGTCCTTGACGATACCTACAAGAGATGCATCAAGCTGGGTGCCAAGTCGTTCTTTCTCATTGAGTTTGGCAACACCGCTTCTAGCCTGGTTCTTACCCCAAAATGCTCTTCCATTGTAGAGTTCGGATGGATCCATTATACTTAGTCTCCCGGTTCTGCAGCTCAACCGCTTAAGCTTGGAGCTGCTCGTTCAGAGCTTTGTTCCCCTAAACCGCAATCTGTAGTTGCTTCTTGAGCTGTCCAAGTTCAAATGATTCCTTTTTAAGGTCTGCAACCTTATTCCTTAGCTTATCTACACAAGAAGAAGAAGCAGCCAACCTCTTAAAGGTCTTCTGACCAACACGAGACCCCTGAAATAAAGAAACATAATGCAAAATAAGAGAATGTTGTCGGAATGACTTACATAGTGAATGACCTGAAGACCTTCATCGTCCAGTTCATCTTTGGTCATCTCCATGATGGGATCAGATTGCAGCTCTTCCTCAATTTTCTTCTTCCCGGTCAAGTAGGTCGAGGAGTATGATCAAGTGAAGCAAAGAGATCCGCCTTTCTTCCTTAATCTTTTCCATGAATTCCCATGGCAGCATCAGATTGGCCCTTCCGTATGAGGGGAGTTCCCTCATTATCATTCTCATCATCATCTGAGATCTCAATAGTAAGGGCCTCCAAATTCACCCATGGATTAGAAGAGCACAGAGCATCATTTCCTTGATGCTCCAGCTGTGGTTGGACCACGACGACATGTATAGGCAAGCCCGCAGCTCAGGAAGGAGCACACTCCTCGGTATGTGTCCTCTCTGTCGAGATGCTTTCTTTGACTTGTTCATCTCCCACAGCAACCAGTAAACTATCAAATGATGTCACTGCAAAGAACATGGGAAGAAACAAAGTGGGTTAGTTCACAACACCAAGTTAAAACATGAAAGGAATGAAATGCAAATAATAAACCCTACGGGTAGCTAGGTCCTCAACACTAAGGGGCATATAAGGGTCACGTCTAGCTTCGCCCAGTCAAGCTGCCTCAATCAGTTCAGAAGACAACTCCTTGGCGGCCATGAAGATGCCGGAATCCAGGATAGTTCGTATAAAAATCAAAGATCTCCGGACAACATCATTAAGAACATGGTTTGACCTCCACCGCTTTCGTGATCGGCTCTTCCTCCATCCCGAACAAAGAAGAAACGGTCCCGCCATTCCTTAGATGGAGAGATTCCGTCAACAATGTAAGCTTGGACACCCGATCGGCAAGGAACGTGATACCATCTATTGGCTCTTGAATTCTTCTCGATTTGGTGAAACCTTTAGAAAGGTTCACCGAGAAACAAACCTCGCCATCCGGCACAAGATAGCAAACCCAATAATGCTTCTAACCCCGTTAGAGCCACCACGGAAGCACCTATACCATAGTTCCTCAACATTGGTAAGAAGATAAGGGCACCATGGTAATCTTTGTGCCCTTTTTAGTTGACCTTCGTCAAATCGCACACAAACCGCTTCCGGAGGCCATAAGCATATGGTCGGGGTCGTTAGGAAGTGCAAGCGTGAATACACTCCTATCTATTGATGTCGCAGATGAGGGTCTCTTATACTAGCAAGAGGACTAGGTCAATCGTAGTATAGAACGGTGAATCAAGGTCGAACCCACATAGACAAGGCAACTTAGGAATAAACGACTTAATATAACTAAGGACACACAAACGGTCATTGACCAACTAAGTACACTAAAATAAACACGGTATTCCGCCTTTCCAACCTATCCTCAACTTGGTATACTTAATCATTATGTTTACTTCTCTAGTAATTCCCCAAATGAATAAAAACATGTTATTAACTCAGTTTTAGCTATGGGTGGAGTCTCCTAACCTTTTTTACTTCCATTGAAAGGACAATAAACATCTATGCGCAGTTAACCACCTTACGTAGTTGTATTAACATACACACAATAAGTATTAGAAAGTGCCGACTCAAGACTGAGAACCTCCCTAAGCAGCTATTGTGGATTGACTAGTATGTTCCTAGAGATCAATCCAAACTATGTCATATTTAACACTTCACTTTATTGTCCTTCATGTTAATTTACGATGTACAATAAGTAGATTGGCCAGATCCTACCTAGTGTTAATTAAACTTGTCAATCAATGTAGCTGACGCTGAATCTCCAGTTTAAGGTGACCTAAAAGTGCCTCGATTCAATGATATAGACCTCCGCTGAATCGGGTGCGGTTGTTCTTAATTCTAGAACTACATTGTTTCGTTATGATTAATTATGGTAAATTACAGGGTCGTTAAACATTCATATTAAATATAACACGTAGAAACAAGTAAATCTACCATAACTAAGACATAAAGGAACGTTCAAACTGTAAGGAAATATATACGGGAACGCAGCGGAATTCAAAATTTTGATTTCCTTTTGCCCAAGATCGACTTCGTTTAAGCAATAAACGAATAAGCTTAAGACGGTGGTTACCTTGGTTGATCTAAAAGATCGACGCTTTGACCGTCTAAGGAGAGTAGTTCAGCATGGAGCCGCCCAAGTGTTCGGCCTCTACTGCTAGTCCACACGAACAGCCCGCCGGAACCCGCTGTGGAAAAAGTGAGCATAATGGAAAATGTGGAGAAAGCACAACCAAATCTCAAGATGAGTGTTTGAATGTTGTTAAGAAGGGAACGATTAGGTGGTTATCCGAAAATCCCGATGGAGATCAAAGAGAAAATTCGATCGCCTCATTTCTCAAGGTTAGGTTGATAGAACGTTATATCAGAACTCTGGAAGATTTAGAAATAGAGGAATTAGGAACCCTATAAGTTTTAAAATATTTATAAAAATTTTTATATAACTTTTGAAAAATTTATATAAAGGATCTTTATGAAATTATTTAAAGTTTTATAAAAATTTTTATAAAAGGTTTTAATTAAAATTAGTAGAAGTATCACTAAGGTTTTATAAAGATTTTATTAAGTTTTATAAAGTTTTAAAATATATATATATATATATATATATATATATATATATATATATATATATTTTTTTAGGTCGGATCGATCCGACATAACCCCTGATCGATCCGGGACCTAAAAAAACCTAAAAAGAACGGGTTCTCCTTTCTTCTTCCTCTTCCAAATTTTTTTCTTCAAACAAATTACCCCACACCCTTTTCCCCACTCAATTTTTTTCAAAATCATCACTAACAATCACTCTCAAACCACCCCCCTCATTATATTCTTCTCATTTTCCTCTCTTCTCTTCAATCTTTTATTCAAATTTGAGAAATTTTCAAGAAAAGCTTCAACTTTTAACTCCGGCGACATTCATCTTTTCCGGCCAACTCTTCAATCTTTTTAGCACTATAAGGTAACAAATTAGTAATGTATTTTGTTAATTTCGTTTTTTATGAAACTTTTAATTTATTTTCAACTGTTTTATTACTCATTTGTGTATTGTTGTTTTGTTTGTTTTGTTGTTTTTAAATTATTGTGTCATTATCGTAGAATGGCCGAATCATCAAAAGCCGCTAAAAAACGAAAGCCAAATATCCCTACCCAAATCCCGGTCATAGAGACAAGGCCTTTAACAGATGAAGAATTGGCCGTTAGTTTTGAAAGAACCGCATCTAGAACAGCTAGAAATGCCTTAAAGAATAAGTTTGGAAAGTGTCTAGTTGCGATAGAGAGGGGTTTAGATTTCAAGGATTTGGGACAGGAGGTGAAAGCGATTTTTGAAAGGAGACAAGTGGTTGGAGTTAGCTTGAGTTCAAGAGAAGGTGAAGTTAACACAACCTTGGTTCTTTGAGTTTTATTCTCTCATTAGCAACTCATAATGCAACGAGAAGATGGTGAGTTAACCAGAACCTTAAGAACCAGGGCGATTTGCCGTTCAATCCTCACATTATAAATGCTATATATGGTATTCTGATGTACCGGAAGATGATGACTATTATACGATGTGGAATCTAGATGAGCTGCAGATTTTGACCATATAGTCCTAACGACCCGAGCACGAGTTAGATCCCACAAATATATGGCGTGAAAACAGATTCTCATATGGAAAGTGTATAAGGGACATGAGAGCCATTAAGCGGTTTATCAGTTCGACTCTTTACCCTACTCGTCATTTGACATCTTTTGGTAAGGAGGATCTGTGTATTGCATGGGCCATGGTCAATGATATACCTGTGGATGTAGGCAAGGTTATGTATAAGCGGGCCAAGGAATTTGCCATGACTGCTAAACCAGGCAGTCATATGCCTTTTCCTTGTTTTATTTCTTCACTGTGTCGGCAAATAGGTGTTCCTGAGCTACCAAATGATAATCTGGTTACGGCTGATGAAACATTGATAGGCCCTAGTTTGCCAGCTCAACCGGAAGAAAGAATAGATTTTATGAACCCAAACCGCCGTCAACCTTAGCCTATTCCACCTGTTTCTCAACCCTCCACTGTTCCTCCATCATCTAGTCAACCACAAACTCAGCTTCCAAACACCATCACTTACGACATGTTTCAATCCTTGTCCTATGATGTTCATCGTGCTAATACCAATATGGCTATTTATGCGGAAAGGAATAGGCAGTGGTCTGAAGATTTAAGGCAAGGCATGCGCGGTATTTATCAGATGAATATACTTTCGAACCCTGCCTACGCCGAAATGAACATTCCGCAATGCCAATCTAAGCCGTATACCATGCCCGATATAATTCCACCAATGCCACCTCAATCAAATTTCCAACAAATGCCACATTCTTTTGGATATCAAACTAGTGGTGTAGGTGATTTTTCTATTGTGTACCACGGCGGCGACATCCATTGGGAGGATTTGGAGCATTTGGCCACACCACGGCGGGATGGGGAAGCACTTATCTTGATATCACGGCGAGGATGAGCTCTATGGGATTCGATGGCTCGGTTAGGATGATCGGCGCCTTTTCAAGAACCATTCCACGAATCGACTTATGATCCTGCTAATTCTCAAGCCATGCCAAGTTCGTTAGAGCTATGTCGAGATGAGTGATGATGAGGAGTAATTTGAAACACTTTATGATTGTTGACACTTAAACAATTTATTTTCGAACAACTAGTTTATGATTTTATTTTCGTTTGAGTTTATTTTCGTGTGATTTTATTTACGCACCGTGTAGTAAAGTTTGTCGTTATCAATATTCTATAAAAATAACATAATAAAATAAGAAACCAAAGTTATTGAGCAAAAATATCAAACTAGAAAAAATTCCGGGCAACTTTCACGCTAAAACCAACTCTGTCCGTGAATAGTAATTCCCGGATCGATCCGACCTGATCCCGGATCGATCCAGCGTGCGTATACCGACCTGACATGGTTTTTTAGCTGTTAGGCCGGATCGATCCGGTCCTTTCCAGGATCGATCCGGGAAGTCCAAAAACGCCAAAACGGAGATTTTTTTCTAATTTTGCATGATGGGTAAGTTTCTATAAAAGGAAATAGCCAAATTTCTCTCTTACCATTGCTCATTCATTTCTTATTTCTATCTGCATAAGCTTCCCTATCTGTAATAAAATTATGTCTAATCGCTCATCCCCCTCTATTAATAGTTATGAACCACATACTCATGACAGTGTGGTTCCCGAGAGTCAAGCCTCTTGTTTTCATAACAATTTTCCGAGACGTCTGAATTTTGTTCAATCTCCTATTCTGTTGGAGAAAGGTTTAAACACGGAGAAGATAGATCAGTGGGGACGAAATCTAATCCGAGGTTGTGGATGGATAAAACTGATTAGGAATCCTAGAGGTAGAATTAACATTTCGATTGTTCGAGATTTTTATGCATCTCTTTCTGATATAACGACGGTAGCCTCGTCTCATCTTATCACTGTTAGGGGTATCGTTATATCCTTTTCTCCAGTCATTATTAATCAAAATTTGGAAATCCCACCTTGTACCTTTGATCCAAACCCACATTTTGAGTTTACATGGGAGCTCGGAAATGCTTATAATGTTGTCAATCACACTTTGCCAAGCATTCCAAAGACGTGTTTCCCTTTTTGATCATGACTATGATTCATCCACTCGCTTTACCCGCTCATCCGAGGGCATGAAAACACTTCATTAATTCACGGATCTATCCCACTAAAGTGACTTTTTGGGGGTTACGGATGACGAGATGCTTACATTGTATATCGCGCCACGGTTGGGGCATATATTGACTCAGGGTTATTGATGTACAAGACAAAGAATCAATTTTGCAGATGGAAGCGTAGTAGGGGAAGGCCACTCCCGTTTTCTTGGCTTATATCTCAACTTTGTGTTCATTTGAATCAAGTACCTGAGTTTAATACGGACGAGATTTTTCCATCTCGTGGTTCACAAATGGGATTACTTCCGGTCGATACTCCCGGATGTTCGTCAACGGTTTGATTTGATTGTTTAAATTGTCGGTTTGCGAGAAATCAGTTGGAAGTTGTTAGCAGTGAGTTGTTTAAGTTGGTAGTTATCTAAGTAAGTAGAATAATATCTTGTTTAATTAGTTTTCTTTAAGTTGTAATAGTTTTCATTTTGTTTAATATATATGTTGTTTTCTTTTATTATTTAGTTCACTTAAAAAATTATATATATAAATATATATCATATAAAATTTTAATTTTATTTTCGAACCTACTTTTTATTACTCATTTGAACATCGGACGATCTGCCACCTAAATAAGTGGGGAGTAGAGTTAGGTTAGTAAATAAAAATTAAAATTTTCATATAAATTTATACTTAATTGCTTAATACTTAGTTTAATTTTCTTGAATAAATTTAAGTAGATAGTATATAATTAATATGAATAAAAATAATATAAATTGGTAAGAATAGATTTTAATTAAGTAAAGTAAATTAGATATATTATAATTATATTATATATGTCGTTTTAGATTTTCATAAGATTTTAAGTATATGTAACTATACATAAATATTATCAAGTAATTTTTATGAAATTTAGCAAATATACTTATATTTATAATGAAATGTTAGAATAATTTTCTTTTCAAAAGCGAAATATGAATATGGAATCGAACTAGGGATGACGATTTTTGGCATAACTTTGTTCAAATATATAGCCAAATAAGCCTCACTCAAATAAAATTTCCAATTTTGTCCCCACCTAAGCCAAATAGAGTGGCCAGACTCACCGAAATAGCCAATTGTGATTAAACCAATTATAACCGACCCTTAGCCTATTTTGGTCTACATTTCCTAAAATCCCACGAGTTTAGTACGTCTTATGAAAGGAGATGATGACATAAAAGCTAAGTATCGATGCAAAAGAATGGTATATCTTTGAAATTGGAAAAGTTAGATAAGGTATTCGATCTCACCTCATGTGACGCTTGCAAGATAGTCGATTTTGGCAATGAGTTCGGGTATGTTAGTATTATATGAAAAAAATGAAAAATCTGAAAAAAAGTATCGAATGTTATTAATCGAGATATTTTTGATCAAAAATATGAAGGTGTAAGTATGTGCATTTACTTGCTTTTCTCTTTTGATTTCCTTTTTATCCTTTCGATTAACCAACACCCAGCCTAAAAGCGTTATAAGCCATTTTGCCAACTACTTGACTTAGTCATTGATTCCAAATATTTCATATAAGTTGAGATAAGAGAATAATTCTAGAATTTTAATTATATTTACTAAGTAGATTATGTAAATTTCATTTAAATGGTATTTGATAAATAATTTATCTAAGTTATATACACTTTTATCTTGTTAATTTCTAAGAAAGATATAATTAATATATTTATAATATTGAAATGATATTTTACTAACTTGAGATTTAATCTACCAAGTATATCATTTTTATTGTAATTTTATATATTACCGCTTATTTTGCTTTAGGACGATCAAAAATTTTAAGTGGGGAGTAGTTGATGTATAACATTTATATGATAAAATTACGATATTTTATATACTTTATCAACTCTTTATATATAAAATATAAGAAATTATAACGATAATCTTATAAAATATTAATAGTTATGAATACATCTAATTAATATAAAAATTTAGTAAAAGTAATAAAAAGTTATAAATTTTGTACCGGTTTAGTAACCTGAGTGTCGTGTGTCGATTTACGGGTATTTTTGGTATTTTATTGCAGATTTTTAGGTAAACCAAGACCCAGAAGTGCGACACTTTTGAAGTGAAAACATGTCTTTTGAAGGAAGTAAGGAAGTGCCACTGGCTTTAAAAATTCAAGTGGATCATCAATTCGTATTATTATTATTATCGAATTATATTTTCGACGAACAAATGGCCCATCAAAAAGGGCATTTTCTGAAGAAGAGTCCTTCATGAAAGTTATAGATCTTTTCAAGAGCTTTCCAACGCTTCTTGAATTATGACATTTGGAGATTCAGAGCTCAAGTTATGATTTTATCAAGTTTCAGATCAAGATGTGAAAAATGCTACCCGGATCAATCCGGATTAACCTCGGATCGATCCGGCCTTTCAGTTAGGAAACATAATGATGTGATTAGCATGTGATTCTGCAGAGGATAAGCCGTGGGATAATATTTTTTATTCCCGGATCGATCCGGCTTCACCTCGGATCGATCCGGCCTTGAAAAACTTGCCTATAAATTCAGCAGGATCTCAGACAGAAAGAAGTGTACCAATATATATATATACTAGCTTATATATATATCTATCTTCAAAATTAGTAGTAATAATGTATATATTAGTAGGCATTCTGCCATAAATAATGTAGAAGCTGTAGTATCGTTGTAATGCTTGGACGGTTATCGGGAGTTCAATGTTGAAGAAGTTGTTGTAATTTCCGGAAAAATACGGCCTCTAAATCAGCAGTTGTAACCTGGTAATATTCTAAAGTTTTATGTTTGTTGTTTTTATGTTTTTCGTTATAATGTTAGTAGGCTAAATCTATAACTAGCCAAGATATGTAATTGATTTATTTCGATATTTTTAGTAAAATGGATGATGACTATAACTAAAATTGACTAAAAAATTGAATTTGATGAATCTTTTTCTACTTGAAATGAATTGAAAATATTCGTATTGACGTAATTAACCAATATGAATAGCACCATAACCTAATGACGAACTAAACGGTGAAGTTAGGATATGAGAAAAAAAAAGTAGGAAAACCAGAGGGTAAAAATGGCCGAGTGAAAACGTGACAACGGAATCCTATTTCCTACACGGGGGTAGAATTGTTTTATCTTTTGAAAAGAGAAACACTTCTTGAAATTATCTGTACTCGAGATCTTATTACGTTGAAATCACCTGTTTAATCGACAGATCTTAAAATACTGGCCGTATGACAAAACGGGAGTGACCCATGATTAAGATGACATTGGACAGTTGATGAGACATATGACATACCAGATTTCAAATGCGCTGTAGTAGGAAAATCGTTGAAATGAGTGAGAGTGCACCGTTTCATATATTCAATTGGACCTAATAAAAAGGAAAAACGAGCACATCCATTAAGCTAAAAAGATTGAATAATCCAATTACATATATCTTGGCTAGTTACATAATAATTATTAGTATTTAATATATTGGTATCTATATATATATATATATATATATATATCTGTTTATGTATTACTATATATATTTATGTATTTATATATATTATAATAGCTTAGTTTTAATTTATGCATTTATTTTTGTTTATTAGTATAATAGTGACTTCGTATGATAAACTCCGCAATTTAGATCGAGTTAATAATAGGCGTTTGGTGTCTAACCACACTTAAAAGAATTACCGCGTTTCCACGAGGATTCGATACTGACTCACCGTCTAGCACTACAATTTGACCCGGTACAACGCCGGTAAGGATTGTAATAAAGACTAGAAAACGTCCGTCGTGGCGCCCACCAAAGGTTCACCGAGTTTCCTCTTTGCTCCATCGGCACCCGTAATAGATTAGGGTGGTATGTTGGTGTATCCCCAGGTAAACAACCTCGGTGATGTTCACAAGTATATCCACTTATTACTGGGGCGCCGCTTGCTCCACTCGTGGCGGAGGATGCTCCTCCTCCGACGATGATAACGATTTACGGCGGCGGCGGCGGCGGATCTGATCACGGTTCCCAAGAAGAGTGTCCCTAATGCTGGGGTTGGTAATCCGTTTACCTAGGCGACTCGTATTCATATACGTTCAGAAAAGCAAGCAGTAACATGAATGACTAATCTTAATGCTGAGGGTCCACCATTGGGAACCGTAAACAGTCCGTTTACCTAGTCCCTAATGCTGAGGGTCCACCATTGGCGGCTTGCAACTGCAGTTCCTGTATTCATGTACGTTCAAAAAAGCAAGTAGTAACATGAATGACTAATCTTTATGAGTAGTGATACATCCACTACTTCTTCCACAACATCTTACACAACACAATCAGCACCACATATTTTGTTAGGACTCATCACAATAAATAATTGATCACTTTAACCAATGGTACCAAGCATGTAATGGTTTGTGCACTACACAAACTGTGTAGTGCATATATCATTTTCCGTATTAACTTTATATAACTCATTACTCTTGGCTTATGCTTTTGTTAGTTTACATTTTTATTTTATACTACAGTCCGTCTCAATATGTAAATCCGTTTAGACATTGCCCGTTTAGACCTTTTTTTAAGTGACATTAATTTTAGTGGTAAAAATTTTGAATAACCTTTGATTCTCATTATTGTAATATAGCCAGTAAAATAGGTGAATTTATAACAAATTAGGAGTAAATTAAGAAAAAAACGTAATAAATGATCTATTTGGTATTTTAAATAGACTTATATTATAAGTATAGAAAAATCGAATCGAATGTACAATAATCACACATACAAAACTTGAGGAAATAATGTAGCATACAATTAGAGAACTGAGATAAGACACGTAGCATGTGATTCGAGGAAGAATCATGTGGAGAAAGGAAATCTTGTGTGATGTCTCCACACGAATAGAGACATTTGTGTAATTGATATAAACCACATAGTTTAATTACGTATTTAAATTATATTGTTACGATCGTTTTCACCCGCGTCTTCACCTCAAAACTTCTCTTCACACAGTATTTCTCGGAGAAAGGTGTTCCAGATGTGATGAACAAGAGGTCAAACGTGAAAGCGACCTTTTTTATGATCTTATGGATTTTATCGTCTCCCCACCCCTCCTTTCATTTATTCTTAAAAGACGAGATGAAGGTTATGGAAAACGAAACATCATAAAACCCAGGGGTGTTACTGGTTCGTTTTGAGTGCGGTGAATTCTTTATGTCGAGGCAGAACCGAAAATTCGGTCGATTATATTCAAAAAGCAACCGAATTGTTTGCTTTAGAAAACCGAATCGAAAAATGGGGTTCGGTTCAGTTAACCAAAAACCGATATAAAATTTAGCAATTCTATTTGGTCATAAACGGTTCGGTCTTTTATTTGAATTTTTCATTCGGTTATAAACGGTTCTGTTATAAGCAATTTTTAGAAAAAATATAATATTTTGGTTATAAAAGCTAATTATACATGTTGGATACAAACGGTTCGGTTACGGTTTTTTGTTTGGTACGGTTTCAGTTCGGTTTTTGATTTGTTTCGGTTTTCGGCTCGGTTAATTGTTCAGTTTTTAATTCACTTCGATATTCAGTTCGGTTATGGATAATTTGAAGCGTGAAGCGTGACAATGGAATCTATATGGCCTTGAGAGGAACTAAAAATTTACAAATACATCCTTATATCTGTATCTTATATTTTCGTACAATCACGTATGTCATTCCCCCGTATGTACATATTCGTATCAGTGTATGTCAGTATCTCGCGCATCGTCCTAAATGGCCAGAGTGGCAGAGGAAAAGAATGTGAAGAACATGACTGCAATGTTTACAACGGCGAATGCCCTCTATTTGGTTGCAACTATTGGGATGGGAAAATGTGTCGGAGCTTTCCGAAGCCAATTGAGAATTGTAGGATTTTGGATTGTCGAGTTGAAGGCGATGATTGCTATCAAAAGAGTTGCAACTATTGTGAAGGATTTTTTTTGCACCGGCTTCCCTGTATGAAAATACTGGGTAAGTTCCACGATAAAATAATTAATAAAACAGATATAAAGTATTATTTCATTAATTATAATGAGACTCATATCCGAACCAGCAGGGTCAATTTATAATTCAAAAACAACAACCCATTGATTTCGAGAATTTCCCTTTTCTTTTTATTCCTTCCACTTTGAGAGCCCGCAAATTTTCCTCTCACAATCAGCTAAAACCTTGAGAGCCCTACAAAATTCGAACCTCGCTGTTTTTTTTTTTTCTTTTGTCAACATCAAGATAATCAGTAGAGACCAGCGATTCACTAGTTTGTGTGTATGTTGGATCCTCTGAAAATGTCGAGCAAAGAGAATTGCAGGCAGGAGCTTCGTCTTGCCATCCAGCAACTTAGTGAACGTTGCCTCTACTCTGCCTCTAAATGGTAACCCCGCCCTTTATTCAAAATTTGAAATTTCAATCAACTTTTTTACTTTTCTTTGTTCTATGAACCTGGATTTGAAATGGGTCGATGTATTTTTTGTTCTTTCATTTGATTCTATGTGAAAAAAGTTTCGATCTTTTGTTTTATTAAAGGGCTGCAGAGCAATTGGTGGGGATTGAACAAGACCCAGCGAAATATACTTCTTCTCTTACTAGATTCCAACGTGGAAGCTCCAGCATTCGCCGCCGGTTTCGAACTGATGTGGCGTTTTCTGGAGAAGGAGGGGGTTCTGGATTTACTTCAACGCCTATTGGTGGAGTGTCTTATTTGTCCACACCGGTTTTGGATGAGGAAAGCGATTGTGTTGAGAGCGATTTTTGTTTGTTAGCAAAGTCTTATTTCGATTGCAGAGAATATCGGAGAGCAGCCCATGTGCTTAGGGATCAAACTAGCAAGAAGGCGGTTTTTCTGCGGTGTTATGCTCTTTTTTTGGTATGTTTCTTCGTTAAATTGCTATTGTTTGTCGAATTTTTGGTTAATTTTGTGTTTAAAGTTTGAAAACATTCATGAAATTTGAATATGGTTGATGAGGGTTTGGAGTTCTTTTATACTCACTTTGGGCGTCTTTAGTGGCACCTGTGTTTGTAGCACCATAGTGATAATCGACTTTTTCACCGTTGATTTTGGAGATGTGAATCGACTTTCTGGCGCGATCAATTGTCACAATCTTCCGGATGAAAGTTGATTCTCACTTCTAGAAATCGGACTTTGAAAAAGTGACGGTAAAACGCAGTGGTGCCACTGATGGCGCCTAATTTTGGCTCGCTTATTACCTCATTTTGATACGGACATTTTCTTAGTTTTTGGAGTTAAATGGTAACTTCAATTGGAGGTAACATTTCACCAGATTTTCTCTGGATGTTTAGATTTATAAAAACATGATGTGTAAATGTCTTGATTGCCTCTTTATTCTTCCTGATGTTTATGCATCGAGCTCATTTACCAAGAAAATTCGTTAGTATAAAAGCTGATCCTTTGGATTCTGTGGTTTTTCCATGTCAATGTCACCTCAAACCTTCATTACATATATATACATGAAGCACATTTATTAACTTGGTATTCTCCTGGCTACGTGTGTATATCGCAGACATAATGTCTGCATCTTGTCTAGCTTGGACTTGTGTAAGAGAAAGCCTTTGACTGTGAAGAACGGTGTGATTTTCAATTAATCATGGCAAATTCTATGATTTTCTTGTATTTTCAGTCGTTTTGGTGATTCCTTTGCAAGAAATTATGTATTCTTGGAGGAATGGAGTACTTGTTTGTTTTCAGTTTATGCATCCATTAATAACATTTTTGGGTTTCAGAGTGTAAATTAGAGAATCATTGATCATCAGTAGTGTAAATGGTTCACATTTCGGTTATAAGAATACAATAATTGTGTTTCATTTGGCTTTGTATATATAGGCTGGAGAAAAACGAAAAGATGAAGAAATGATTGAGCTTAGCAAGAGCGATATCACAAATCGTGAGCTTGTTTCTCTTGAGAGAGAGTTATCTGCACTGCGTAAAAATGGAACAACAGATTCTTTCTGTCTTTACTTATATGGGCTCGTTCTTAAAGAGAAAGGCAATGATAATCTTGCTCGAACGGTTCTTACGGAATCTGTCAACATTTACCCTTGGAATTGGGGTGCATGGTCTGAACTGCAATCTTTATGCACTACATCAGGGATTCTGAACAGCCTTCATCTCAATAATCATTGGATGAAAGATTTCTTTCTTGCAAGGACGTATCAAGAACTTCGTATGCATACCGAAGCGTTGTCTAAATACGAATACCTTCAAACAACTTTCAGTTTCAGCAATTACATTCAAGCCCAGATTAAAGCTCAGTACAGTTTACTGAGATTTCGATCAAGTTGAAGTGATCTTTGAAGAACTTCTACGAAACGATCCCTACAGAATCGAAGACATGGATATGTACTCAAATGTCCTTTATGCTAAAGAATGTGCATCTGCTTTAAGTTACCTTGCACATAAAGTCTTCACAACCGATAAATACCGGCCCGAATCATGCTGTATAATCGGAAACTACTACAGTTTAAAAGGGCTGCATGAGAAATCAGTGATGTATTTCCAAAGGGCACTCAAGTTGAACAAGAAATTCTTAACGGCTTGGACATTAATGGGCCATGAATATATTGAAATGAAGAACATACCAGCAGCTGTTGACGCATACCGACGAGCCGTAGACATAAACACGCGTGATTACCGAGCTTGGTATGGATTAGGACAAGCATACGAAATGATTGGTATGCCATTTTACGCGCTACATTATTTCAAGAAATCGGTGTTCTTACAACCCGGTGATTCACGTTTATGGATCGCAATGGCACAATGTTACAAAGCAGAAGAACTGAATATGACTGAAGAAGCAATCAAATGCTACAAAAGGGCTGTGAACTGTAATGATCAAGAAGCTATTGCATTGCATCAACTAGCTATTCTTCATTGTGAACTCGAGCGTTTTGAAGAGGCGGCGTTTTATTACAAGAAGGATTTGGACATCATGGAAGCTGGAGAACGTGAAGGTCCTAACATGGTTGAAGCCCTTCATTTTCTTGCGAAATACTATAAAGAACAGAAGAGATTTGAAGAAGCTGAAGAATACTGCACACGGCTCCTCGACTACAGTGGCCCGGTAAGTTCCTTTGCATTTTACACGCGTTTTCTTTTAACAGCTAAAGATTTTATGGCTTTAAACGTTTGTTTTTCTTCACTTTACATGATCTTTATTTAAAGTGAATTACTTTAGAATCTCTACAGACACATCCTTATTTTCATTTTATGTTTCGGGATAAAATTTAGGAAAAAGAAGAAGCAAAAAGCCTTCTTCGCGGAATAAGATCAGCAAGGGCGAAGGATGTGAGTCGTTTTCAACCAACTTCTTAAGTCCTATGTTGAAATGACCGTTGGGGGATGACGTCAGCAAACTGCCGAGTGACGTCAGCAATGTAATTTCTTTTTCCATTTTTCTTTCTTATTATGTGAATTGTGTTGTAGAGCTGATCTTTATAGCAGCTTGTTTTAGTAAGTTAGACAAGTTAAAATAGAAGTAAAAATGGAGAGGAAAAGTGTGATGAAAGTAATGCAATCTATTTAATTCAATCTCTCTATTCCATTGTCATTTCTCTTTCATTTCTGTTTTTTTTTCTTTCAAACTTCGATGTTGCATTCGAAATTCCGTTAGGGAAGAAATGTTAAAACGATTTGGAGCTAAATTGATGGAGTCGGCCCTTGATGATTTTCCACCAATTGAAGCAACTGTGTCTATACCAGTGAATCAAGAGAGCATTGTGTATGATAGTGGCCTTAGTGAGACCTCTCGAAGAAGTCTATGGAGATATTATGTCTGTACCAGTGAATCAGGAGAGCATTGTGTATGATAGCGGCCTCAGTTAGTCCTCTTGAGGAAGTGTATGGAGATATTGTGTTTTTACCAATGAATCAGGAGAGCACTGTATACGATAGTGGCCCTAGTGAGTCATCTCGGGGAAGTCTATTGAGCACTGTATATGATAGTGGCCGTAGTAAAGACCTTTCGAGGAAATCTATGGAGATATTGTGTCTATACAAGTGAATCATGAGAGCATTGTGTATGATAATGGCCCTAGTGTGACTTCTCGAGGAAGTATATGGAGATATTATGTCTATACCAGTGAATCATGAGAGCATTGTGTATGATAATGGCCCTAGTGAGATCTCTCGAGGAAGTCTGGAGATATCGTGTCTATCTTAGTGAATTAGGAGTGCATTGTGTATGGTGGTGGCCCTAGTGAGTCCTCTCGAGGAAGTCTATGAAGATATTTTGTCTATACCGGTGAATCATGAGAGCATTTTGTATGATAGCGGTGGCCTTAGTGAGACCTCTCGAGAAAGTCTATAGAGATATTGTGCCTATATCGGTGAATCACGAAAGCATTGTGTATGATAGGGGCCCTACTTAAGAAACACCAATTAATATACAAATATCAATAATGATAATACAACACAAGCTATTGATACAAAGTTCAAGCATAAAATTGAGTTATGAAATCCATAAAAACACCATACAAGTTGTATTATTACATCAAGGCACAACAAAAAAAAAAAAGATGTATATTTCATAAGTTATTACACATATTCTTTCACCAACCCATACATAAAATGAAAAAAACATCATCTTTGTTTTTCAATGCAAGCAAACAACACAAGCCATTGATTTATCAATAATGATACAACAACAACATAAGCTATTGATACAAGTTCAAGCTTATAATTGAGTTTTAAAAAAACAACATTAATCCCAAGAAAAAAAAAAAAGATGGTTCTTTTTAATTTCTTTGTGGATCAGTGAAGAAATTGTTGATATTTGGCATAATCTCTGGCTTCCTGTTTCTGACAAACTTCCTAAGAAAATGTTGTGAATATTTTTCACCTTCAGCAAAGTTGTCCAGTACCCCTGCTGACCTATTTTGTTTGGTCACCCTAACAAATTGGTAAAATCACAAAATACAGAATCTCTAGTCAAGTTATTATCACCTGAAATAGAGATTCTATAAAAAAAAATAAAAAAACAAAAAAAAAAACGATGGGATTTGTTGTAAAAGTGGTACAACCGTGCAAGTGTAATGCATTGTGATCATATATTTCTCCTCTATTTCCCATACACACCCTTACTGTGTGAAAGATAGTAAGAATGTGCATGTCACTTGATATAACATGCCTACAATGGTTGTAGGATAATCCGCCCCCCACCCCCTCCCCCTCCCCTGAATTGGTCTTGAAATATGAGGTAAGATAATGTGGATCAGATTCTTGAGATGCTTTTATATATTAGGCCTCTAATGGACCCACGAGCATACTTTGGACAACACATTCTCCGATTTCCGGGCACCATATATAGAAATGTTACTGCCGCTGACGATTCTACGTACCAACGTCACTGACACTGATACTCGTTATTTACAAGAAACGTCGTTGCCATTGACGTTGCCTACCGTCATCCAATGTGAGTGACGTTTCTGTAAGTGCAGGAACGTCAATATCAGTGACGTTCCTTTCCGTGAAATAATAGTCATGATACCTGAAGCAATCATGATTTTGGTACTATGATGTTTGAATCTTACTTCGTACTTTGTTATTTATGCATTTGAACTTGATTTTTACACATCAACTAGCTAGACTCGAGCCGAGCTCGAGTCTGAAAGCAAAAACACATTTACTGAGTCAAGCTCGAACACGTGCTCGATCTATTTTTCTTTATGAATGAGCCAAGCTTGGACATAATTTTTTGTTCATTTATTAAACAAACCATCGCAAACAAGCTCGTGACCTAAACAATCCAAGCTTGAACATATATATATTTTTTATTAAACGAACGATCACGAATAAGATTGTGAGCTAAACGAAGACAAATTTGTACAACAGATTCTCGGCTCGGCATTAAAACGAAAATAATTCAAAAAAAAAAAAAGAAAGAAAACCTACCTGACTTCGGGGTTGATACAGATATTTCGTACCAATGAAAACCCACAAAGTCCAACAGCAAGCCCAAGTGTTGCAAACAATGGATATACCTAAAAAGAAGGGGAAAAAAAAAAAACATATCTCCAATCAGAATGATTATTATCCAGACTAATTTGAGTAAGAATGTTTGGGAATTTTTTAGATTCAATATCAGTTACGAAGCACAATCTATATTTCCTTTCTGAAATTCCGTCAGTAAACTAATCAACATTCTGTCTAATATTAGGTCAGGAAACACAATTTATACTTCCTGAATGAAATTCGATCACTAAAATAATCAACATTCTCTCTCTAAAATAAAACTAAAAAAAAAAAAATCAACATCCTACTCAAAATTGTGTCAAAATCGATTACTAAAAAAAAGTAAAGGGTAAAAATAGAAATAAAAATATAGTGTGTTAAGATTATTTTTTTAGGTGTAAAAAGACTTTTATTTATTGAGATGAATATCATTCGATAATGAATGATAAGCACTTCAAAAAAAAATGATGACATACAACAACAACAAAAAGAAAAAAAATGAAGAATCCGGTCTTTATATTCTTATATTTACACATATACCCTTGTATCTATACGACTATATACTGTATTTTTTTCAAAAAATCACACACCAACATATCCTATATCCAAAGATCTTTATATCTTTACCCGTGCAACCTAGGGTATATATATAGGATTGACGTCGTTAATGCCGCATTTTAGCCATCACCACCACCATCACAATCACAATCATTGACGACGGATCCGGAAAAAATTCTTAATAAAAACAACGAAACAAATTCAAATATTTAGGGAGACATTAGTATCAACAAAACTGCAACGTTTTTCGGATCTCAACTAGACACTTGGGCCCCACATACCCTTTGTCACATGGGTTCGATTCTCAGATCTACAATCGACTCACTCACTCACATCTTATCAATTATTTCAACCAAAAAAAAAAAAAAAAAAACTTCAAATAGGAAGGAAAAAAAAAAAAACTACCCGGTGTATCGATGCTAATGATGTATATACAGAAACTAAGACAAATTAGCCCTTTCCACAATGAGATGATCAAATTATACATTAAGCTAACATAGAAATATCCGAAACTAAATACAGTAAAAGTCAAAGGAATAAGAATGGAAATGAAAAGACGAAACTAACCTCAGGCCTGAGCCAGCGATTAACAGTTGAAGAAGCCATTGATTTCTTTCTTTCAAGCTTTTTTTAGAGCAAAAACCCAACTTCAAGAAACGAAGCAAAAGTTCTTACAAAAAAGAAAGCAAGAGAAAGAAGAAGAGAAGGATTGGATTGGAATTAAATGGTTTTCAATTCAGCTGGCTATTGCAAGTTGTTGAATGCTTGCTAGCTAATACACTTATTATGATAATATTATTTGTCGTTATGTTATGGGGAATATTCTTTTTTTTATGGAGGATAAATCTGATTGGCTGTTGGTGGGACCATTAGTACCCAATGGGGAGATGACACGTCATAAGGTGCTTTGAAAGGCGTAGACAAGTACTACCTCCGTCCCACAATAAGTGTCCATAACAGAAAAATGAATTGTCCCATAAAAAGTGTCCAATTAAATTTTCAATACATCATTAAATACATTTTTTCCAATCATACCCCTATTTTAACATTTAATTTTCCATAATCCTTTCATATTCCAAAACAAGCATTTATGATTAGTTAAGGGTATATTTCTATTTATTTTTAAAATACAACACATTAATTATTTTCTTGTCTCAATGTCCAACAAAAAGTGGATGACACTTTTTGTGACTTTATGTAGTAATAATAACTAATAAGAGAGAGTCCGTTAAAAAAAAAAAAAAAAAAAAAGGTTAATAAGAGAGAGAGGTTTGACCTATTAAAATTAGGGGTGAATATGGTTCAGTTCGGCTGGTTTTTTTCGTTTTCTTAAAACGAATCATTTTATACGGTTTTTAATTTTTGAAACCAAACTAGAACGGTTTTAAGACTATATCATTTGATCGGTCCGGTTTGGTTCGACTTGTTCTGGTTTCCTATGGTTTTTATTAATAATTAATATTATTGATAGGAAATCATAAATTGTCTGGTAACAGCAAATGATAATATATGTAATACATTAGACGTATTTGTCAGTAAATCCAATGAGATTACTTAACAAATGTTTTATATTTAACTAACATCTACCCATGCGAATTTTAAAGATCCAAAAACCAATCATCCTTCAACACCATCCAACACAACAAACTCGACACCTAATATTGAATTCCCAAGTTTGGGACAAACGAGATAATAAAAGAGTCATCTCTTACTCATTTCAATCTAAACGTCAGTGAAACTGACGTTGGTTTTCAATCCAAACGTGAGTGACACTTATTTTACAGTTATAAATGTGTCATTGGTGTAAAACGTCAGACCCACTGACGTTGTGAGCGAAACAAAACGTCAGTGGCACTGACGCGCATAACGTGATGCCAAAAAGTGATTTGGTGGTATGAAAAAGCAAATGAAAAAAAGGTGTCAATAGTAAAATGATGGTGTCAATAGAACTCGCCTAATTATATGCAAAGGGTGTTATTGTCAATTTGATGTTAAGTCAAATCATTAACTACTCTCCTTAATATGTGTGTTTTTTACAACAGCGACAGTTAAATAGGAACGGATGGAGTAATAATGAACTAATCATTTTATTATTGAATAGCATGTATAAATCTCAAAATCTATTAGACAAAATATTATATTGAGTAAGGTCAAGGGAGAACGAGGAATGCGTAGCTAACTTTCACACATTTCAAACGAAAAAAAAATGTGATATAGGTTTGAGCTTCATTTGGTTAGAACATATTCGTCATTTTACTTTCTCCAAAACACCACCTCTGATTTTGATTATCTCAACAATATTATTGTCCAACATAATCTTTTTTTGTTGGGATACATAATCTAATTATAAGCAAATAAAAAACAAACTTATATAAAACTAATGTCTATAAATGCATTTATTTATATAAGATGTCAAACCTAACAAATGAACAAACCGGAAAATGTCCATGATGAAGTTCATCAATATCATTAAAAAAAGTAAGTCATGCAAATCAACATTTACATATTTCAAATATTGGTGCTGAGGAAGTAGAAAGAAAAGAAAGAGTTAGCAGTGGTGAGTTGTGAATTGAAATGTACTCGAAATTCTCTTAAATAATTGGAAATTGAAGACAAGTGTTGAACTACCATATCTTCCAAAAGCTTAAGCTGATGAGGAGGCAGATAATTAACATGTTATATACACTTTAACACGCCCCATCAAGTGTGGGCAATCTCGCCCAACACTTGCACAAATTTTATTTTCTTAAACATTTCAATACACACCCTCAAGTGTGAGCAATCTCTCCCTACACTTGCACAATATAAATAGGGAAAATAATGTTGACACCAGAGTTCAATCCCAAGACCTCTGACTCCGATACTATGTTAAGATCACGCGCTTACCGTTTGTGGTAGTAAATATGCTACTGTATTTCCTTATACCACTTAACACCCCACCCCCGCAGTATGAGCTCATATCAAGGCTATGTCAATTAGGCACACAGCAAGTCTGAGCCAACTAGGCTCACAAAGATCAATGAGGCCAGCCCACACTTGCACAACATAAATGGGGAAAAATAATGTTTACACCAGGATTCGATCCCAAGACATCTAGCTCCGATACCATGTTACGATCAAGCGTTTACCGTTGTACTAAAACCAATTGGTAGTAGTAAATGTGCTACTGTATTTTCTTATACCACTTAACAACAAGTCAATGAAATGATCAACAAAATCTGATCTTTAGGATACGAAATTAGAAATGCAAAGTTTAAACAGATTGAGTTGGACCGAAAAACACATTGATGTTTTAAAGTATTAATAGATGTAGGTATGCTTGTGCAAGACGCACACACACACACACACACACACACAC
Source organism: Gentiana macrophylla (assembly GCA_026214975.1). Classification (NCBI taxonomy): domain Eukaryota; kingdom Viridiplantae; phylum Streptophyta; class Magnoliopsida; order Gentianales; family Gentianaceae; genus Gentiana; species Gentiana macrophylla. Next base: position 74,194 of record JAOBSW010000396.1, on the reverse strand, counting down.
ACACACACACACACATATATATATATATATATATATATATATATATATATATATATATATATATAATCCGGTTTGGCCCTATTTTAAACGGTTTTATTTTTTAAAATTGGAACCAAATTGTGTTAAACGGTTTGGTTTTTAGTTATATGAAAACCGACCAAAGAACCACGGTTTATACCTTTTAGGTTGGTTCGGCCGGTTGGTTTGCTTTTCGAAACTTTTGTTCACCCCTAATTAAAGTATCATTTTTTTCTTCATATTTTCTTTATTAGTATAGAGTTATGAGAAATGATATGCCTCCGTCCCAAAATATAAGTTATTTTGGGTGTTTTCACACAGATTAAAAAAGTGGTTGAATGTCGTAAATTTGAAGGTTAAATGTCTAAAATGCTCATTAACTATCATTAATGCAGTAGTTGTTTTTTTTTTTTTTAAAGGAATGCAGTAGTTGTTAAGTAATGAAAAGTTGTTAAATTGATAATAAATTAGGAATAAGATGGAGAAATGAGTAATAAATGTTGTATTGGTAATGTAGAATGACTTATATTGTGAGACAAATCTAAAGAGGTAGAGTGATTTATATTTTGGGACGGTGGTAGTATTACAATAGCGATTATGCCATTGTAAAAAAATTGCTTATAATTGGCATAGCTGTTTGAAGTACCGCCCGAAACATAATTTATGTAATTGTTTTTATAATTAATAAATGACAGATTTATTCTCTTCTTATTATTTGCTTCGTGCTTATATGTAATATACCGCTGAAAACCCCAAGTTGTATCATATGTAGCCATATAACTTTGTGTGTGTCACACATGAGGATTGAGTTTATGGTGATACACTTGAACTATTAATCTGTGGTGAACTTAATCAAAGTATGTGGTTTATTGATTAAACCACCATTAATGCGCCCAGAACACTTTATGGTGTGACCGTCTTATCCGGACCGTCGATATTGGTTATCTAAGTGGGGTATTTATATATTATGTAGTCATATAGGACTGGACCGATTTAGTCTGCATTTCTCATATAATTCCGTGATTGAGAACCTTATTAAATCACAAGATGATCATATATGGATTAACCTTAATCCTGAAGTGATTACAGACTCCAACTTGTTTCAAGATAGGGTTTGATGTGTTCGTTAAGGATCGCTAAGAGGCGCGGTCCGAATCACTTTCACGTTGGCACTATTCTGGAATGAGTGAGAAGTGTGTGTCTCACAGATATGAAATCCATTCATTCATGCGGGAAGTAGAAAGACAATCCCCTTATTTGTTAATCCTAGAAACTGATCGATCCCAGGAGTTCGTATTGGTTATGAACTAATAGATCACTAGTGGGTTAATGGTAAATAAGGATAAGAGGTAATGAAGAAGGTTTACGGAAAGCTTCATTACGGATAGTCTATGGAGGGTTAGTCCATATGTAATGATTATATCAATGGACACTTATCGGCTTGATGTTTTGAGAATAAGTTAATTATATCTATAATCGATAGAGTTCAGTTTCGGATTTATGGTGGCATATAAATGGAAAAGAAAAAAAAAGACCTATCATAGGCATATAATTATTCATTTTCTTAAGCTTTGGTAACTTATATGTCACACTGTAACCAAAGGTCCTAAGGTCAAGCCATCGAAACAGCCTCAAATAGAACTATTAGGTAAGAGTGCATACAGTAGGCTGAAATGACTTTGCCGCTTTGTCTTTCCCCAGACCCTCAAAGCAGGATTCCCACACTATCCTTTGGTGATTTATATCATAGATGTACAAATAAGCTGAGAACGAAGTATGACCTCTAATGATAAAAGCAAAAGAAGCAACTCATGCGTAGGGATGCTAACATCCCCACTTAGTAAGTCAAAAGGGCTACTAAACCATCTCACCCACACATGTATTAAAGATTCAGAGAATAAACACTTACCTAATGATGTCCTAAAACTGGGTCCAATCTAACCGGCAGTGTATCGGGTCAAATCGTAGTCTAGTCTGGTGAATCAAGGTCGTCTCCTCAGGGAACACGATACAATTCTAAGTGTGGTTAAACACCAATTAGCTATTATTATCTTGATCTAAGTCGCAGTTTTAACATAAAAGTGATAGTTTTACGTTACTAATAAAATTACCGATTAATAATAAAGATACTAACCAAGACAATTTCATTGAACTTCAGTCTCTTTTAGTTTTAAGGATGCGATTAATTCGGCCTATTAAGGGTATTCAATCGTGTATAACGGTGTACTCCTATTCTATAATCACAGACAACTGCTTAGACTAGGGTAGAGTTTGATGTGTTAGTAAGGATCACATCGCAGTATGTGGTCCAACACTTCTCGTTGGCTCTATTCTAGGATGAGTGAGTAGTCTCATGCTATCATAGATATAGAGATCCATTCCTTCCTCGGAAAGTAGACCAGAACAGCTTCCTTATTTGTTAATCCTAAAAAGCGATCGATGGCGCGATTCATATTATATTAGTTATGAACTAATTGATCACTAGGGGTTAATGGTAAATAAGGATAAGATGTTTTGAGAAGGGGTTTACAGAGATATCCCGAATCGAAACGAATACGATCTATGGAGGATTTATCCGTATGTAATGATTATATCGATGGGCGTTTTACCTCATAGTTGGGTGTAAGTTATCTATATTCGGCAGAGTTCAGTTTCGGGTTTATGGTGATGTAATCCCGGAATTAATAGATTGAATATTATTGTTCGGTCTAACGGATAATATTATTTAATTTATTGTAGAATTTCTCGAATATGGAGTCCATGGTCCCCGACGTGGCTCCTAACATGCATATGTTTTCTCGTCGTTTCACCTATTAAATAGTTGGATTGAATTTGTTTAATAGATATGTGGATTAATTGTTTAGTTGGACTTTAGATAATTAAATACATGAAAAAAGAAATTTTTAAATGGACTCACTTATTTGTTTGTAAAAATGCGTGTAGCCCGTAATACCTAGGGTTTGGCCGCATTTTATAAGTATTAATTAATTATTGGGAAATTAGTTTTCTTGGATAATTATTTGATATATGATTTAATTATTTATTTGTTAAGTGATAAATTATGGAATATTAGATTATATATTTATTTATCCTAATTTGTTTGGGATATATTATATGTTTATCTTTTATTTGAAATAAGGATTAATCTAATAATTATCCCTTAATTATTAAATCATTGGAGGACAATGATTACTCTCCTATATAAAGAGAGTTCTCCCAAGCCTTAAACACAATACACAATTTTCGACATATTGAGAAGTATTAGGCTTAGAATTTTCGGCCTAAGTACTTGGGTTTGAGTTTTAGGAAAACTTCGGGTTTTTCTAAGGTAGCATATCGATGAGTGCTCATGCATTGAAACACCATCCACCGCAGGTGGTGCTTGGAGACACACGTTGGAATACTTTGGCTTCTCAACTAGGCTCTCAACTAGCTTAGATTGACCTTTTGTTCTTGGCTTTCTTGCACCATAAAAAGGTTGGTAATCTAAACTCCCTCGTAGGTTTAGATCTATTATTTATTTATTTTGGTTGACTAGATCTAGATCTTGTACTTTCCGCTGCGTAATCGGATGGATCTTGATCCATCCGGTGATATTACATCCTACAAGTGGTAGCAGAGCATTTGATCTATCAATCAAAGTATGTAAATTTTAGATCTAGGAGTGGAAAAAGCATGTTTAGATTGTTTTTTGTTTTTCGTTTGCTTTTCTATATGCATCGAAATTTATTCATGTATGTTGCCTTGTGATTGTTGTGGTTTAAGAGATGGATTGGGGTTGATATTGTTTACACGTTAGATCTATTGTAAACTCATATAAATTCGTTTATATGAGTATAGGAAATTTGTAATTTTAGTTTCAGAAGTAGATCTGCTTTGTTTCGTTCGGTTTTATTTTTTCCGGAGATTGACCCGTTGAAACGACAATCCCTCCGATCAGAATGAAGAGTAAAAGTTGAAGAAGAGGCCCTCAAAATTTCTATATCTATATAGAAAGTTAAACCATCCCAAGACACATTTAACGCGAGGGCCTGTTAAACCATCAAAGTTTATTATTATTTTTTTTTTTTTGTTTGACAAAAACCATCAAAGTTAAACCATCCCAAATTTTCATTTCTCTTGGGCATCTCGTTCATATCTATATCCACACACATATCAGTGGCGGATCCAGAAATTTTATCCAGCGGGGTCCGTAAATATTTAACACAGTAAATATTTTTTTCACGGGATCAGAAATATTTTTCTATAGGTAAAATGTAGAGTATTTCGATTTTTAACAGGGTCCGCGAACTCCCTTTACTCAAGTGTAGATCCAGTGTAGATCCGCCTATGACACACATACTTCTATGTCATGTTTATATATGTATAATAAATTCTGCCAACTTTTATGACAAGAGAGACGGCATGACACAAACAAACAAACATAAAATCTGTAAAAGTAGCCAATAAGTGTTAATATCTCTTTTTCATATAAGTTATTACGATTTATTATAAATGTGTGTGTTTGTGTCAAGTATATATATATGTAATGTATATATATATATATATATATATATATATATATATATATATATATATATATATTTACGTATGTATATGCACTGTCATAAACGGATATCATAAGTGTCCGGATTTTGTGTGTGTATAAGTGTATATACATACGTAAATACACACACACACACACACACACACACACACACACACACAAATATACATATATGGAAATATGCATATAGATTCATAAACATAACAGTCGTGTCGTGTTCATTTTCATATAAATTGTTGAAAAATGCATATAGTCAATTATTTCCAAGCTACGGTGAGGTTTTGAATGTTAAGATTTGTGTGATTATGTCGCATTGTTGGTTAGTAAAAGCTTAAGGTGCCGCGGTAATACGTTCGCCGTCACGACGAGAGGAGTGATGAAGAAGCCGGACGAGTCCGCTAAACAGTAACTTAAATCTTTGAATCTAGAGGATGCCCCACTTCCGGTGAGACTTTACCAAGCTCTTTGAGTGGAGAGATGAATAAGAGATCTACAAATCCTCTACGAGCTATCCTATAGGATCTCATTTCTTGCAGGCATGAAGAAGGCCATAACTGGTGAGAAGGAAATAGTGGAATCGAAAACAACTTAGACCTACAAGAACATCGCTTTCAGGTGGAGGCTTTCACAATAAATTGAAACAAGCAGGAATTAAATCGATGTTATTATTGTTGTTCGTTCTTATTTGTGTTATGTGTCATGTGTTGTTCATCATCGTCGTATTCGTTAGGTTACATTGCCAGTAATATTGGCATATAAATATACTAGGTCTATTTAATTATTAAAAAGGCTAAGGCAATTATTACATTAAATATTAGATGACACTAAATGTTAGATATTACAAGGTTATTAAATTATAGTAAATATGATACACGATTAAAAGTGTAAAAATACTTCGTCAGAAAAAAAAGTGTAGATAATACTGGCGTAAACATATATGTAACGCCAATATTATTGGCGTAAAATTTAGTTTACGCCAATATTATCGTCATCAAAATGAGTTTTACGCCAATAACAACGATTCTACGAACAACTAACCAAATATTGACATAAAATCAGTGTTATAAGCATATTCATCAGGTTCATCATCACGTTCATAGTTTAATGAAAAATATACACATTACATGATATGAAGTTATTGCAAAACAATAGACACATTACATGATAAAAGGTTATTGAAAAACAAAAATACTTACCCATATCAAAGTTTGTAAGATGAAGCAACCCTTTTTTGTTTGATGAAGCAATTAAGTTAGCAATCCAGCAAGATTAAACCCGGTTTTTTTGTATGAGTTTTTCAAGGTCAGATTTTAGTGATAAGTGAATGAGATGGGGAAATAATAGAGCCTTTGTATATAATATCACTGTAAAATCGTTATTTACGACACAAAATACCATTTTACGCCAATAATAGCATCGTAAGACACATTTAACGGGAATAATATTGGCGTAAAACTAACCTTGTTATGCCAATAAGCAAGGTAAAGTTTGGGATGGTTTTACGACGATATTATTGTCGTAAAAATATATCTTACGATAATATTATTGTCGTTATACCTAAAACGTATTTTTGATTTTTTGATTTTATTTTTTTCTTTTACAAGTGGAAGAACCGAGTCTCCAATCTCCCGCCATCATATATCCCTCACATAATAATCGCAGAAGTAAGAAAACCTGAAGGAAGAAAAATAAATAAAAATCTCTCAGTTTCTCTGCTACAATTCCTCTGGACGTTGCCAAATACCGATGTCATCTACGGGAAGGACGTGTTTTCCGGTTGCCGGCCGTACGAAGCATATGATAATTTATACTTTTTCTATCTTGATGAATTTGTTTAGTCATAGATGTGAATATCGAAATCAAACTTTTTTATTTTATTTGTTATACTGCTTTGCTTGAATACCTAATTCACCTTTGTTTAGGTTTTTTTTTTTTTTTTTTTTCCCTTCTGTCTAATTTATTATGTTTTAATTTGGTCGAAGAATCTGATGGTATCTCGATGAACAACAATTTCAAGAGGCCGAACGTGGGGTTGGGGAGTTATATAAGTTCTGGTGACTCAGTTGAGGCTCGTAGGTTCCCACTTCTCTACTTTTAACCTCTGTTTTATGTTCTTATCTATCCTCTGCTTTGAAGGTTAATTATTTGATTTCATTGTATTCTCATTTTTATTCACAGTACAAAGGTCGTCCCGAAGATATAATGCCAATAATTTCCGAATGGAGTACAAGTTTGTAGATGGTAGACACTTTGAAATCCCTTTTTGTTAATTAAGTTGATTTCAGCTATAAAGACAGAAACAAAGCTATCTCAGTTTATTTCTTCCTTTTGATTTGTATCTTTTTTGACATGAAAGGGAAAAAACTTGCATATGCTCCAATGGTAGTACTTATTCGTGGCCGGGTAAGCACTTTCAGGCTCAGTGTTAGTGTGTGTGGCTTTGTTATATAACGTTATATATGTGGGTGTGAATGTGTATGTGTTGTTTGATAACAATGTCTTGTTGGAAGACAGACAAGTGCTATGATAGGATATGGGTTGGTGTGCACGGGAAGGAGTCAATATGCATGGTAACCCTGAAAGAAGATGTGGTTCGTAATCTCTTTCTTTTGTTTCTTTATTGATTGATTGATTGATACTTTTTTCTCCTATTTCTAGACTTGAGATGGTAAGTCTTTACTCCAATGTATGTAAACAGGATATGACACGTGTGGGGCGTTTCTATCAGCAATATTGCTTAAATCACCAAACTATGCGCAGTTATGCTTCAGCTATAATCTCTCAAGTCGAAGGTATGTGTTGGCTTCTTTACTCATTCTGCTCAAAGTTATTTTGTGTTTGTATCGTTTAGGGTTTATAATGCGATTATTTGGGGATATCCATATGGAATACTGTTATTGTCTATCATTTTTGAAACTTTGGGTTAATGGTTATTGCATCATTGGAGCAGGCATTCCATATGATGATGAATTTCGTGAAAGGTTTGGCCATAGTATCGAGAAGCCTTTCGGTGTTGGTATGTTTGTAGGAGCATCTTTCTTTGACTAGTAGAAAATTTTATCGGCTTTTTTCCACTTATTCTTGATTTTGGTTCGTGCAGTATCTGTGATTCCATGCACGGTTCATGAAGGAAGTGGCCATGAGGTACTTTGCTAACATATTCATCTTCTCAGATGGACTTCTTCGCTCGATTATTAGCTTGTGTGTAGAGTTACTTTGGATGTATGTTATATCTATCTACATTTACCCTATACCCTATAGTAGCTTGAAACTCATGCATCGATTTACTTAGACTCAAATTAGGTGAGCTTATTTTTCCCCGAGGGAATAGTCAAATGAAATAGTAGTACTTGTTATCGGAATACATCGATTATGTAAAACGCAAATACTTAATGGTGGACGAGTATTTTCTATCAAAGTTTGCCATTGAAGTATAGTAGCACATACCCATTAGTCGTCCCACCCCCAACACTCAAAGGAGGTGAATAGAATTTTACTCTGCCTCATTTGTTTTTAGAATTCAAGGCAAGAAGTTGAAAGCTTCATGATAGAGCTTTACTGTTATTGTTAATTTTGTTTGGTTGGGGTAGACATGAGGTGGCTTTGAGCTCATTGGTAAAGTGTGCACTCTCAACAGGCCTCAGGTGCTGAGTATGATGAAGAAAAGGCCATCAAATTTTTGATGGAGAAAATGAAGAGCGATTTAGCGTTTACTTTCGATGAAACCGTACAGGTAAAAGGAAACTAAGTAACTTTGGAAGTTAAGTATGTTGTTTGCTTGTTCAACTACTGAAAGGTGTATTTTTTTAGCAAAGAACTCTCAGCTTTATGATTCAGTATTACTTTTTAACATTTTTTTTCTTTTCTTTTTTTGTGTAACTTTTAAATTTCTCATTTCACAAAATTGAAATGACCAATACCATTTTGTAATAAATATATATATCTAAAAAGAACACAACATCTGTTTTTACTTTTTATAGTAAGTGGTGTGTGTTATGACCATTTGCCAGCTTTGAGTGATTTTGAATAAGGGTGTATACATATACTAAACCATAAGGACCAAGGCTCCAGAGTAAAAATGCAAAACCGGGGGTTACGCGTGCATTGTGCTTTACTTTTGGATGTTGGTTTAGTGTCCTGATTATTGTTTATTTTATATTTATATGGGGACAGACAGCAATATCTGCTTTTCAGCATTTGTGCCTCAAGGAGTTGAAAGCTGAAGATATTTGGGTGAGTGACCGACTGTGTTTATCATATAATGCTCTAATCCATATAGCTCTAACATCACTCTTTTTACCAGGTTTTTACTGCTTGGAATGAAGACGGTGGTTCAGAGCCCATGCACCTCCCCGAGAGAAAGGAGTATTTAGACATCATTAGCGGCGTCTCCTCTGGTGAAGGACGCCCACCAAAGGTTCACCAGACTTTTCCCAAGGTTCCAGCTGGCACCCATATTGGATCAGGCCAGTATGTTGGCGTATCCCAAGTAAACGACCTCGTTGATGTTCACAAGTATATCCCTTATTCTAGGGCGCGCCTTTATCCACTCGTGGCGGAGGATGCTGCTCCTCCTCTGATGACGACGGCAGACGACGACGGACTGTTTACGTTTCCCAAGAAGAAGAGTGTCCCCTAATGCTGACTGTTTACGACAAACCACGCACCTGCGCTCCCCACTCCGTCTTTTCTTTTCTTAAGACAGACTATTTTACAAGTATTATTATGGATTTGGGGACTTCTTTTGTTAGTTAACTTTTTTTTTTTAATTTTATACTACCTCCTCAGTCTTAATATGTAAGTCCATTTAGACATTTTTATTTTATACATTCAACCTGTATATAATTCTGATAATGGTTTTACTTCTTTCCTGTCAAGAAATGAAATAATTTCAGAAGTGTGGTCCGGATAAAGCTGCCGTTGGGCGCCTAAATTCGAGAGGAGGAAAGCTGTTAAGGCTCTTACTCCAAAAGAGAATGTTAGTGTAAATGTAATTGTTGAAAAAGGAAGTGATCGTGGGTCTAAAGCTTCTGCTGAGAAAACAGTGCAGAGATTTTCGTCACTGGTGAATTCGAAACAACGGTCAATTTCTGTTGGAAGGAAAAGTGCTGGAGCAGCAGAGAGAGATCCGTCGCCAGCTGGGAAGACAAAGCGGTCATTTTCTCATGTTCCGTCGAAATGCGTGGTTTCGAGCTTGATGGTGGCGAAGGAAGAGAATTGGAAGACATCGAAGGAGCCCGCAATTGTTGTTCCGTCGCAGCTGGTATTTATAGGCACAGATCCTTAAACCATAACCGTCATAGAATGTTTGTTGGAACAATCATAAATGCCTCATGTGTGGATCTCATCTCCAGCTCACTCCGCCATATGTACCTCAGCTCCAATTTGTACATAATTTTTATACTTATAATTTTCTAAAACAAAAATGTCTTTAATATTATTCTTATTATTAACATTACCCCTATCAATAATATTTGAAGTAGCCTCCGTTTTTTTAATGTATTTATAAAAAGAACCAACTGATTTGATTGTTGTGTATAAATAAAAGCTGACCAAGTGGCCCTGGCAGGAAGTAAAATGCTGTGGCAATACCGGCTGCCGAGAAACTGATATATATATATATATATATATATATATATATATATATATATATTTTCAGGTTTTCTTACTTCTCCGATTATTATATTTGTAAGGGGGATGACGATCTTTGGTTTCGCTACATAAATAAATCCGTCGTTTAATCTAGGGATGATTGAATCGAGGATGATTTTGGGGGTGATTTTAGATCGAGCTGAGAGTCTCTCAGGTTCTTACGTATCTGTTGTGTTTGAGGAATCAGTCACACGTAGTTCCTGGAAGTGTATATTTATAGGGAGTTCATTACCCTAACCCTAAACCATGTCGGTTTTGGGTAAAATACCGTATTAGCCCTTTGGGCTTTTACTAGCTTATATGGGCTTTGCCCATCGCCTAGTTATCCTATGGATAATGGGTGTCAGAGTATTCATGGACTCTATCCTCGACGCCGACCGCCCCGACTTGGGGTGATCGAGTCCGGATCTCGCCCTACCTTGCCCCAAGTCGATCGTCGTACTACCGAGTCAAGGAGGCGACATGCGTGCCTTGACACATGTTTATGATATGAGGACTAACCGATAGGCGACACGCGGAGTGGACTTTGTCCGCATCCCGAGCTTTCCATCTTGCGGTATCGAGATGGGCCCATCGTCTCGGTTCTCTGATCATGTCGGTTGTCGATGTCTCATCTCGTAATTCGACCCTCGGGCTATCACTTACTCTTGTCCAGGAGGACTATCTCGTGGCGCCCACGTGGAGGTGCGATATTCGGTATCGTCATAAGCCCCCCAGATCTATCTGAGCTCTTGAGGTCAGGTCTGATCTGTCAAAGGTGTATCTCGGCCACCGTCATACAATGCTCTGAATTTAAATATGCCCTGCGGACTTACTATTTAAGCCTTAACATTCCTATCCCGTCGGACGTTGAAATGCCTTGACTTTATTATATAGTTAAGTATTATCCGACTGGCGGACTTAGCTTATTTGCCTTGACCTTTTTGTCCCGTCGGACTAAAAGGGCCTTGACATTGTTAGAAAATGAGCCTTGACTGTATCGATTTTAGTATTGTCCGACTTGCGGACTTAACTTATCCTATACTTAGGCATAGTATTTCCTCAGAGTGTCGGCATGCGAGGAACTGTCGACCCGTCTGTTCGACTTAGCTGAGAAGAACCCAATGGGAGAGCTTTAAGAGCCTGGTAGGGGTCTTCCCAGTCGGAATTCACGCAATTGTCTTCCTTGCCTTAGCATTTTTTGGACTTTTCTTTGTTGTTGCGTAGTAGAGGAGATGCCCCTGGTGTCATCTCTTTTCGTTTGTCGAAATCGATGCCACTTTCGGTTGCCGATATATATTTCCGCTACGATGTCCTAGTAATTACTTGCCTAAAAGAGATGTAATCGCGTGGATCGTCGCTCGGATCTCGGCGTCGTGGTGTTTCTTTGTCGTTCATGACTCGCGACACATGATCGCCGAGAGATTTGGACATGATCTCAACTCGATGCCTTAGCTTTTTGGTTCCATGGAACTTTTAGCTTTAGTGGTCGTCGATTGAAATGATCATGTTGCCCGACCTCGATGCCCTGGTAAATCCTCTCCTTTAGAGTCGATTACGTCATTGCTGACTCGGACTTCGATGCCATTGCGTTTCGTCCCATTAGGACTTATAGACGTTGGATGTCGACACTTTGTAGAGTCCGACTTGCGGGTCCTCGTAGACCGCCGTTGAGTAGATTCTTTGGGAGTGGATTCTCGAGATACGTAAGATACTAGTCAAAAAGTCACAATAACCGTGGGGATAGCTCCCGAAATAAGAATGCTCGTCCCGCCATGCTCGGCTGAGAGTTCCAAGATAAGATAGGTCGATCCCGACGTGGGAGAGTTCTGAAATAAGGAGGCTCATCCCGCCACGCCGGCTAGAGAGTTACAAAATAATATAGTATTAAGATGAGATGCCGAGTCGAACTCGGACTTATTAAAGATGCGCTCATCGGTGAGCTCCAAATACGATGCCGAGCTTTATTTTGCTTCAATTTTTGCAGTATTTTATTTCCTCTTCTTTCACGTGTCGATGCTTTTTAGCTCTTTCGCTTGTCGAGCCTTTGGCTCTGTTAAGCTTTTTGCTTTATCGATATCGTGTTGCCCCCAAGTGTATTATGAACCTCTGGTTCTTATTGCACTTGTGATCGCCCGCTTGTTTTAGCCTTTTGTCTCATGTGACTTATTCGACTTCCGCCGAGCGTTTTAATTCGATCGTGAATCGCCTCTCGACCTTGGCCTTTTTCGCCTTTTGGGCTCGTTTGGCTCGGTTGGGACGGTGGTCCGACTATGCGAACCGCCCTTTGTCCAGGCCTTTTTCGCCATTTGGGCTCATTCGGCTTTCGATCGACAGGTGGCCCGACTATCGCGAACCGTCCCTTTGTCCGGACCTTTTTCGCTTTTTAGGCTCATTCGGCTTCGATCGGGACATTTGGCCCGACCATGCGAACCGCCCTTTGCTTTAGCCTCGTTCGCCTCTTGGGCTCGTTTGGCTTTTAGCTTGGACCTTTGGCCCGACCCCTCGAACCGTCTCTATGCCTTTGCATTAAATCGCCCATTAGGCTAACTTTACATTTGGTCAGATCTTGAGATGTCCGACTTGCGGATTTCTCAGACTTTCGTTGTTGAATATTTGCCTGTGTAGTCCTTTGGACTTAATTCCTTGCCCTCGAAGTGTAGTATGAGTGCATGACTCATGGTACACTTGAATATGAGTCGACCTAGCTTTGTATTGCCTCATGGGCTTGACTTGGCTATTTGGTCGGAGCTCGATTCGACCGCCGTGCCTCGTCGGGCTTATGAATCGTCGAATTAAATAACTCCTTATTCGACTATCGCACTTCGTGGTGCTTATGAATCGGTCGAATAAGGTATCCATCGTGGGATCTTCCAACCGCCGCATCGTGGCTTATCGGGCATTGGGAGTGATATAAGCACCGTCATTGACTTGGCTTTATTCACTATTTTATTCGAGACTTCAACATGTCGAGGATTCGTAGATAAGATAGCTCGACCCTCCGGTTCGGTAGGGTGAGTTCCAAAATGATATAGCTCGACCCACTAGTTCGGTAGGGTGAGTTACAAAATAAGGAAGCTCGACCCGCTGATTCGGCTTTGATGAGTTCCAAAATAATATAGCTCGACCTCCTCCGTTCGGTAGGTGAGTTCCAAAATAAGATAGCTCGACCCCCGCCTCGGTTGGGTGAGTTCCAAAATAAGATAGCTCGACCCTCCAATTCGGTAGGGTGAATTCCAAAATAAGATAGCTCGACCCTCCAGTTCGGTAGGGTGAGTTCCAAAATAATATAGCTCGACCCTCCAATTCGGTAGGGTGAATTCCAAAATAAGATAGCTCGACCCTCCAGTTCGGTAGGGTGAGTTCCAAAATAATATAGCTCGACCCTCCAATTCGGTAGGGTGAGTTCAAAAATAAGATAGCTCTACCCGCCATTTCGGCTAGGCGAGTTCCGAAACAAGATATTTCTACCCGCCATTTCGGCTAGGCGAGTTCCAAAATAAGATATCTCTACCCGCCGTTTCGGTAGGGTGAGTTCCAAACAAGATAGCTCTATCCGCCATTTCGGCTAGGTGAGTTCCAAGATAAGATGGCTCGACCTTCCAAGGGTCGAGTTTCCAAAATAAGATAGTTCCCAAAATAAGAATGCTCGTCCCGCCATGCACGGCTAGAGAGTTCCAAGATAAGATGGCTCGACCCTCCGTGGGTCGAGTTCCCAAAATAAGAATGCTCGTCCCGCCATGCACGGCTAGGAGAGTTCCAAAATAAGAATGCTCGTCCCCGCCATGCACGGCTAGGAGAGTTCCAAAATAAGAATGCTCGTCCCGCCATGCACGGCTAGGAGAGTTCCAAGTATGATGCCGAGTCGAGCTCGGATTTAGGCAAGACGAGTCCGTAGATCTCGGATGCCGGTGCTCGATATCTCGAGTCTTTATGGTGCAATGTATTTGTAATAAAAATCATTGCACATATAATAAAGGCTTACAAAGTATTTAAGAATTTCAAATGACTATTGTAAGAACCTGGAGAGCTAAAGAGCTCGGCTCGATCCTTGGAGCTCGAGAACGTGCTTCGTGGATAGCTAGACACGGTAGATAATCCGCAGCTTTCTCGGACGTCACAGCAGCGTCTTTCCGGTGGCAATCAAACCTCAAAACGGATTCCGATCGGCGTGAAATTTGGACGAATTGTTCTTCCCTCACTTTTCTACGATTTGACCGGTGGAATTGTCCTTTCGACGGTTCAATCTCCGGGAATAGGCCGCCGATCCGGCAGCTGCTGTCCAGAATCCTGCTGCGGTTTTGGTGCCTTCCGTAACTTTTTTGCCACGATCGAGAAATCAATCGAACTCCGATCGGCCTGAAATTTTGAGGGTTTGTTCGGTCCTCATAATCCATGATTCTGACCGGTGGGATTGTTGTTCCAACGGTTGAATCGGCGGGAATAGGCTGCCGATCTGTCTGCTTCCAATTAGGCTTCTGATGCGTTTTTAATACAGCAGCCACTTCTTTGTGATGATCGGGTGATTAAACGAACTCTGATCGGCCTGAAACTTCTAGGTCTTGTTCGTTCATAATAATACATGATTCTGACCGGTGGGATTGTTTTTCCAACGGTTGCATCGGCGGGAATAGGCTGCCAATCTGTCTGCCCCCAATTAGGGTTTTGCTGCGTTTTTAATACAGCAGCCACTTCTTTGTGATGATCGGGTGATTAAACGAACTCTGATCGGCCTGAAACTTCTAGGTCTTGTTCGTTCATAATAATACATGATTCTGACCGGTGGGATTGTTTTTCCAACGGTTGAATCGGCGGGAATAGGCTGCCAATCTTGCTGCGTTTTTTGCCTTATTTTCCCATTAACATAATCACCACCACTCCTTGATCCATCACCGATAGAAGGCCCTCCTTCTAGCGCCAATGACGATGCTGGGTTTCGTCTATAAATAAATCCGGTCGTTTAATCTAGGGATGATTGAATCAAGGATGATTTTGGGGTGATTTTAGATCCGAGCCTGAGTCTCTCTCTCGGGTTGCCTACGTATCTGTTGTGTTTGGAGAATCAAGTCACACGTAGTTCTGGAAGTGTATATTTATAGGGAGTTCATTACCCTAACCCTAAACCATGTCGGTTTTGGGTAAAATACCGTATTAGCCCTTTGGGCTTTTACTAGCTTATATGGGCTTTGCCCACTGCCCTAGTTATCCTATGGATAATGGGCTGTCGTAGCTGTTGCGGACTCTATCCTCGACGCCGACCTGCCCGACTTGGGGTGATCGAGTCCGGATCTCTCGTCCTACCTTGCCCCAAGTCGACTGTCGTACTACCGAGTCAAGGAGCTGACATGCGTGCCTTGACACATGTTTATGATATGAGGACTAACCGATAGACGACACGTGGAGTGGACTTTGTCCGCATCCCGAGCTTTCCATCTTGCGGTATCGAGATGGGCCCATCGTCTCGGTTCTCTGATCATGTCGGTTGTCGATGTCTCATCTCGTAATTCGACCCTCGGGCTATCACTTACTCTTGTCCAGGAGGACTATCTCGTGACGCCACGTGGAGGTGCGATATTCGGTATCGTCAGGGGACATATGATCGACTGATCGTTATGGAGTCCGGAACCTCTGCTGTGTGTATTACACAGCAGGGCATTTTCATTCTTTTACGTAGTACTTCACGAAGTTGGTGGGCTACTGTGATAAAGTAACGGGTTAAAACAACGTCGTTTTTGGTTCCGAGCTTAAAAAAAAAACCCCTCAAAACGATGTCATTTTGAGTAACGCATATGATCATAAAGACCACACAAAGAGGGTGAAGACGCGTGACGATCGATCCCAATTCGATCGTTGTGGGCTTCTACGTGCATGCTAGTTGGGTTGCTAACAAATGTTTTTCTTTCATGTGGACCGTATTTATTGGTAATTATTCTTACATTATAATATTACTCTTATCTCATTATTAAATAAAATAAAATAATTTACCATTATCGACTCTTACTATATATGAGAAACGTTAGTGTCACTATTGTTTTTCATTTTCATCACTTATATTAATTGATGTTTCTATGAGGTAAGAAACATCATATAACTGGTGAATCTACTCTCTATGGAAAAAAAATATTGGATAAAAACATCAACGCCACTCACTGTCCTTTTACGCTAGTGACGGACTATTAGTAACTTTTTTAAATTGGGCCCACATGTTTACATCCATCTTGAGAAAAGTTATTATAAATCAGTGATTTTATAGTGATACAAAATGCATGGATGATGTGTGTTTTTATACATTCTCTCTCATAATAGAAGTGTGTGGCGGCAGTAGGGGCGCGGGGACGGAGCCGGGATTCTAATGCAGGGTGGTGATTACTATATCGAATTAAATCGGGTGAAATTTGGATTAAGAGTATTTATGAATCGAATCCCGACGACGTATATTTTTCAAATGTAATATTTTTTTGTTTCGTGACTTAAGTCCCCTAGTACGCAACAACATACCTCCGTCCTTGTGTAGGGGTGAATTGGAAATAGAACGGATCTCATTTATATACTTAAGTGTTAGAGTTAGATTGTACATTGATTTTTCTATATAAGCATAAGCAAGTTCACGAACATAATAGAATGCTCGCGAGTAAGCTCGTATTCATTTGTTTAGGTAACGATGTTATAAATCTTGTTCAAATTTTGTTTGTTAAGTTAAAGAAACGAATAATCACCTATATTAACAAGTTGAACAAAATTTTCTTCTTGAGCGACTCTGTTAAACTAAAATATATAAATAAAATAATGTAAAATATAAAAATAACCATACAATACAAAAAATAAGTGGAAGATAAATGGTTAATTGTTATGTCATATTACTATTTAAGTGATATAAACATTAAATAGACTGTATTCTCAGTCTATTGTAATGGTATGGCAGTGCATAAGAGATCTAATCATCAAATTTGCAGTAAATAGAGGTTACGGGGAGTTAAGAGGATGAATGATTTATTTTTACATTAAGTTATAAACATGAAATTATAGTATTATTTAGGTATATAATATTGTTGGTGTCAGATTAGTATATTATACATATAGTACTTTGCCTAACAATAATAAATAAAGGTTAACGAGGATTGATGGGGTAAAAATGGGTAAATGGAGTTAATGTTAGGATATAGTGTTTTAAGTGATATAAATCATATACATAAATTTATGTACGTAATTGTATTAAACGAGATTTTTTTTATATTTTTTATTTTTTTTTTACACCAATTAGTTTATTTTATTTTTACCAATAGTGTTTTTATTTTTTATTTTTTAAAGCAACTTTATTTTATTAAAACGAAAGAATAAAGTCTTACAAAAATCAATCTTATATCCCTACTACCAAAGACGTGATAGAGTCATGCAAGTGGCCTCCTTAAACCCTATCGCTAGTAAACCCAACAGGAAAATCCAACACATAAGGAAAATCACTCTTCTACTATGCACCCCAAAATCCCGACACCAAAAATATTACAATCATATACATCATAAGTAATTCCGAGGAAAAGATAGCCCGTGTATCCGACCAAGGTATGTGCCAAAGCCTCCAAACAAGCGCATGAAGTATGAAAACTGCAACACTCCTTCTCCACTTTGTCCTTGCTACTGCAACCCAACGGATGGTGATACCTAGCATAGGAGGAAGATGATAACCCCAAAAATAGCTAAAGAAGATAATAAACCAAAAAAGGAACAAGGACACCTGGATTGCACCCCTAACAGGATGATAGGGGTGCCTCCAATGTTGAATGCCAATCCAGGTCCTATGCATTGAGCCCGTGCTGTCTTCCGCCTGAATTCTGCTTGTATGTGTCACCTCCAAATAAAAATGGCCGGTCCAAGCTAGCCGAACTTGAATCCTCAAAATGCAAACGACTTGAGTTGCACCTCTAACATCATGATAGGGGTGCTTCCAGATAGCGACGTCGGCCATGTCCTTGGAAGAAGTGCCCAAATCAGGCTGCACCTCCATACGTGAATAGTGCTTCCTGTAGATGTGCGCAACATGTCGAATAAGAGGAGGGCCATGTAAATCATCCCTAATAAGTCGTTTGAATAGGATAAGGTATTTCGTTAAGATGGTTAAACATCATATCGTCTCCTTCCATATTTGCAAAGTCGTCCGCCACTCTATTACATTCCCGGAAAACATGAGAGATATTGTGTGGTATTTCACGAAGATAAGCCAAATCCGACTAATCGAGATGCGAGGGGCCACCTCCATTAAGATTTCCGGATATCACACGAGAAACAAAAATGGAGTCGGTCCTCAATATCAAGAGGCAAAGCGTGTGGGCGCAAACGAATACCAAAAGCGGCGCCTTCACTTCAAAGATCAAGAACATTCCCATGGCGAAGCAAGCATGAAACGCAGCGACACAAAGTTGCCATGCGAATCCCGTATAATTCCACCTCCATAGGCAATTCCATTTCTGACACTACCATCTACATTGAGCTTCATCCTTCCGACGTGGGGGTGATTCCACCGTAATTGGATCAGTCGACGTTTGGGTCGAGTTTTCACCTTGAAAGGCTTGAAAAAGGGAACATCCCAATCAATCCCAATATGTTTCCTATCAACAACCTTGTGGAAAGCTACCTGTCTAATCATCCTCTCAATGAGAATATTGGTTCATTTGAGCAGACGGACAACAGTCTTCATGTGTACACTTATTCCTTTCCGTCCAGATGCCCCAACACACAATAACCGGTACAAGAAGGCGCATATTATATATGTGGGCCGACGAGTTCATTGACGGACCTTTTCTAGGCTATACAGATCCTAACCGGCGATGTACCGGGTCAAATTGCAGCGTAGTACGGTGAGTCAGGTGTCGATCCTCAGGGAAAACTTGGTAATTCACCGTGTGATTAAACACAAAAAAGCTATTATTATCTCAATCTAAGTCGCAATTTTATCATAAAACCAACCTCTAAACTAATCAACAATAAATAAATGCATAAAACTAAAAGAGATATATATAAGTATATAAATATATATATAAATATATATACATATATATATATATATATATATATATATATATATATATATATATATATATATATATATATATATATATATAAGTATATATAAAACCAAAACAATATATAAGGGAGGGAGATAGATATTATAATTAGAGACTAGCCAAGAATATGTTATTGAATTCTTATATCTTTTTAGTAGAAATTAGATAAGACAGATCTTCCTTTTTCCAAGGTCCAATCAATTATACGAAACGGTATACTCCTAAGCTAGGCAATTTCTCCTCACACGAGCGTATGAAATTGTCATATGTCTTGTCCTCTGTCCAATGTCATCCTCAAGCATGGGTCACTCCCGTTTTGTCATACGGCCAATTTTAAGAGATGTCAATTAAACAGGCGAATTTAACGTAATAATCTCTCGAGTATAAATTTCAATAAGAGTTTGTTTCTCCCGAAACAAATCTACCCCCGGTTTAGGAAATAGGATTCCGTTGTCACGTTTTCACTCGGCCAATTTTACCCTCCGGTCTTTCTATTAACGAGTTCATAAACTAACTACGAGGCGTCAATTCATAATTAGATTATGAATTCTTTCAAATCAATTAGCTACTTCAATTTAAACATAGAAAGAGATTCATTATAACCGATTTTAATCAATTTTAACATAGTCGTTATCTATTTCCCTAAAAAGATAAAACTAATCCAAGTTCATATCTTGGCTAGATATTAAGTTAGCCTAATATCATTATAATTAATATATAGATACTAATAACAACAAACAAACATAAATACATTAGAAAAGTTACCAGATTACAATCGAAGCTTCAGAGTTGTATCCTCCGGAAATAGCAACTCTTTTACATCAATGAGCCTTGATACATCTTCTAAGCATTATTACGATACTTATACTACAGCATTATTCCGGCAGAGTGCCGTTTACAGCTTTTATTTAACTAAAAACAACAAAAGAGACTATAGATAGATATAGAAGAGAGATATATGCATTGGTACACCTCAAAATGGTTGCAATTGAGGGTATTTATAGAGTGCACCACAAGGCGGGCGCGCGCGGAACACCACCGGCGCGTGCCGGTCAAATAGTATATATTCCCTTGTCAGAGATTTGTGGGCCCAATGTCAGAGATTTTCCTGCAAGATCCGGCCTTCTCCGGCGCGTGCCGGCCATGCAACATATCCGATGTTCGTAAAAACCTATCTCGAGCTGTAGACCTCAGATTGACATGATTTAATATTCGTTGGAAAGCTCTCTTGAAGGTCTAGAACTTTCATCAAGGACTTTTTCTCTGAAAATGCCTCTAAGTTAGGTCAAATGTCCGTTGAAGATGAGTTACGGTAGAAACATTAAGGACAGTTGATCTGTTCAAAGTTGTTAGATTTTGGCATAATCTTTTATCCCACAAAAACTCATGATTTATGCTTCAAAGTATGTCATATTTTGGGATCTCATTAAACATCCGATCCTGCAATAAAATCAACGAAACACCAAACGTAAACTCAAAAAACCATCATTTTTATCGTTCTTATAACTCATGCATCTAATTATAACTAACTATGATTTTTACAAGTTTTCAATGCATTTATATGAAATTATACTAAAATATCATAAAAATAATAATAAAAAGTCTTATAATATAATGATATATTTTTCATACATCACAACTCCCACTTAAACTTTTGATCGTCATAAGCAAAATAAGCGATAATATATAAAAAATATAATTCTTCTAGATTAAATTCCTAACTTAGTATTTTTATGCTGTCAACATTATAATTATATTAATTTCATCTATCTAAGATATTTTAAAAAGATAAGAAGTGTATATAACGTAATAAATTAGTTATAAAATATTATTTAAATGAAATTTTACATGAATTACTTTATAAGTATAAATAAAATATTTAGAACAAATTTTAATCTCCACTGTATGATTTATCGGAATCAAAGACTAAGTCAAGTAGTTGGCAAATTGGCTTGTAACGTTCAGGCTTTGGATAGTTGGCTAATCGAAAAGGATAACAAAGGAAAATCAAAAGAGATAAAGCAAAGTAAATGCGTCTTTACACTTTCATCTTCCGATCAAAAATTTCTCAATCAAGAACACTCCTGCAATCGTTTTCAATTTTCAACCTTGATAACTTCCAAAATATGTTTTTTTTTTTTTTTTTTTTTTAAGAACTTAAGAACATAGGCATTGCTTTATCAAGATTGATCGGAGTACTACTCTTTCGATCGAAAATCACGAATCCGGTTTCTTTAAACTCGTGATAATTCTTGATAGTTTTGATTCGACTTTTCTTTTCACCAGATTTGTAGCATATACCTTCATTCCCAAAGAATAGGACATTTCGTGATAATACCTAAATTTGACTACTATCATCGAAGTAAATATATATCGATATTTTATTTTTGGTTTGTCGATCAAAAACTGAAAGATACCTATAATACTACTGTTCTTATATATATATATATATATATATATATATATATATATATATATATATATATATATATATATATATATATATATTTTATTTTTATTTTTTTTTTTTTAGAGAATAACCATATTTGATAACAAACTGTCTTCGAATAACATTCATTTCAATCTCAAAGATATATCAAATTTCGATGTCATCACCGCTTATCCATAAATACATACTAAACTTGCGGGATTTTCAAAGAAATGTAGACCATTATTAAGTTAGGGTTAGTAATTTCTAGTTAATAATAATGGCTATTTTGAGTGAGTGCCTGATCACTTCTACAAGAGCCGAGTGAGGACAAAAATTAGAAATCATGTTCGGGTAGGCTTATTTGGCTCTGGTTTATCAAAGTTATGCCAAAATCTCATCATCCCTAATCCGATTCCAATTTCATACTTTGTCTTGAAAAGAAAATTATTCTAAAATTTCATTATAATTATAAGTAACTTTTGTCTAATTTCATAAAAAAAATATTTCATAATATTTATCAAGATATATATACTAAAAATCTTATTAAAAATCTAAAATAGACATAATTAATATAGAAATAATATATCAAGATTACTTTACTTAATTAAAATTTTATTCTATCCAAATATATCATTTTTATCATAATAATTATATATTATTCACTTATTCCCTTAAGAAAAATTAAACTAAGTGTGTAAGTATTTGATGTATTAAATTCAATTTATTTACTAACCAATCCCTACTCCCCATTTACGAATTGGCATCGTCTCGATGGCTAATGAGTAGTAAAAATTTGGATTAGAAAATAAAATGAATTTTATCATGGTTAGATTATTTTAGGTGTCAAATAGACGAGCGTTTATATAATATAAAAGAAAAATATTTAAAAACATAAATTAAAAACATGCAAATATATTACAATACTAAAATACAAATTAGAACTACTAGGAACGTTAAACTAGAAAACCATAAATTAAGTTAAACTAATTTAAACTAAGTTATTTTAATTTATTGTGACTTATACTAACGTACCGTATTACTTTTATGATTTTTATTCCTTCCTGACTACCAACACAATTATCTAATTTTCACCACTTGACGATCCTCCCGGAATATCGACCGGTAAAAGCCCAACATGAGGAATGTGAGTGGGAAAATATTCATCCGTCGCTCTTTCGAACCCTTGCCAAACGAACACATAACCTAGAAATCAACCATCCAAATGGTAAAGGATGATAATTCGGTCTTCTCCCGAACGCAAAACTCACAAATGATTTACGAATCGGCAGACCCCAATCTATAACGACTCAGAGAGTAATCGTGATATAGAAGCATCAATTCATCATCACTAACTTCCAAGAAATTAACAGCTTGGATATACTCGTGAATTGATGAATCGTTTCCACGTTCTAAGATGGGGAAGCAAAGCAGTCGTAGAGACATTTTGATCAATATCATAATTGTAGAACAAGAGTGGACAAGCTTCCGAATATTTTGTAATAAAACCGTCAGTGATTATCCAATCTCCATTGATACTCAAAATGACTTGGTGATGTGTGGACTTGGTGGAATAAGGAAAATTTGATTTATGTTGGTAGAAGTGAAAGGAACAACAACTCCTCTCATCAGAATGCATCGTGTTAACGACACGATATTAGCTTCAAAATCTTGAATAGAATTCTCTTACCATAGTAACATTAATCCTACCTCTCGGCATACGACAAAAATAGTCCCACCCATCTATTTCCATCCTCGTAAATGCCCAGTTGTCAACCTTTCTGAAATTTAAACCCTTTTCAATCAACACCGGTGACTGATTGAAATTACTTATATAAGGGTTGTGAGCCGAAGCATACATAGGCTCGTAAGGAATTTGATGAAAAAATGGATTTGGAATGACAGAATTCGGTGTATGCGGAGGAGAATAACTATTAACTGACGAACGATCGGACATTTTAAACTCTTTATAGCAAGAAAATTAAAGGTAAAGGAAGAGAATGAGCACTTTAGGAATGCTGCATCTGTTTCCTTTTATAGACAAAGGTGGACTGAAATGGAAATATCCTGAGAAGATCCTGCAGCCCACTACACCGGCGCGTGCCGGACACCAACCGGCGCGTGCCGGTCAAATAGTGCTCAGTCAGAGATATTTCTATTTTCAGATCATTCCAGCATCTATTTTCTGCATCAAGAGTTCTTCATGTTTTCTAAAACGTGGTGAAATACTTAAACAACCGAAAAACTATGAAAGAGTCTCAAAATAACAACGTGCACTACCCTGAGAGGGCATCAAACGTTTAACAAACATAACAGACATAAAAGATACTAAGTCAAACCAAAAGTAGATAGTTATACAACAGAGACAAAATCACTCGTCCCTCATCATGAGTTTAAGATCAATGTCACCGGTAGGTCGTGATCGAGATGACGATGATCCAAATGCCGACCGAATCTGCGAGATAGTATCAAAGTATAATCAGCCCCTAAAGATCGCGTCGTATGAATACCATAAGCGAATCTGCTGTGGATCCGATCGCGAGAGTTCGAAATGATGTCTCGATCCTCATCGCCGACGTAAATCGATCCTCAGTAGACCAAATGAACCAAATCTGCTTTGCCAACATATCTCTCATGAAGTCACTCCTCCCATGCCCATGGATGTCCCTGGTGTACTGTAAACATACCACCCTGTCTATGGATGACTGCGTATAGTCTGAAATATAGCAGTGGTGGAATCGGCGGAATCAATCTGCATAGTATATGGGTCGGTGACTATAGGGGTGTCTAGCAAAATCTCGGCAAATCTAGGATCATACTCACTCATAGCATCTCGATATCCTCTTTGACCAACTCGAATGTCCTCATTGCACCGTCTATTCTCTTTTCACAGGCTAAAGCTATATTAGCATCGAGTTCTAGCACAGGCTTGAACTAAATCTTCAAACATAGCCTCAACTTGGCTCTGCTTGTGGTGTGACTGTGTTGTCTGGTGGTCTAGTACTTGAGTGTGAATAGGAGGTGGAGGTGGTGGTTGTTGTTCTTGGCGATTAGGATTATTGTAATCTATTATTCCAGTGAGTAAGGCTCTCGACTTAAGACCAATGGGAGGAATGTAGGGAGACACGCTTCTATCCGAGGTAAGACAGGGACTTCTGCAAGCTCACATAAAGCGAGAAATGAGACTAGGGAACGGGAGGCGTCCCCTCCGATAACGAGTGCTTGCAAACTCACATGCCTTAGAAAGATCAATTTCCCAGTTTATTGGAATATCATTAACCATGGCCCAAGCAATAACCACTTCATCTCGACCAAATGCACAAACATGTGTGGAAGGACATACATTATGGCCTAAGAACTGCTTTTATTGCCCTTATGTCCCTAATACATTTCCCATAAGTAAACCTATTTTCTATCCATTCAGCAGTAGGGTCAAAGGCTTGTTGGGCTTCATAAGCTTTGGTTTGTAAAGCCATAGGATGCTCTAAACCCTAAACATTATGATAATCCTCCTCTTCAGGTATTTCAGCTAAGCCATAGAATACATTAATCATAGCAGGTAAAAGTAACATTAACATTTCTTAGAGGATATAGGTCATCTCCTCAACCGTGTCGACATCATAAGTAGATAATCTTCAATAAAATTACGATACCATAGAAACATTAATCGTATCTTTCCTATCCATAGCTATATCCAACCATCATCTATCCTTGAAAATTTCTTTCACTTCTTTACCAATCTTCGAAAAATCAATCCCTCGTTCTAACCAAACCTTACTTTTACCAAAGTACTCATCATGTGCCTGCTTAGCTTCTGCACTAGCGGTTTTTTCAAAGGTTAAAGTTTTCTCCTTTTTGTTTAAGGCCTAGTTTGAACTACCGGTACTACGATTGGTACTTCAGTCTTTTTCCTCTTAGGATTGCTTCGAGATGATGAGGCCATCTACGATAGTGGTATGACAATACAACAACACAAACAAACAACACCAACAACAATTACTTAGGCTATAAAATAAATCAAAATAAATTTAGAAAATTAACTAAAATTTGAAATATTTGAAATATAAGTATATATACTACCTTAAGAAGCTATCAAGCTAAACTTAGTCACCGGAATTAATGGTGGTCGCCGGAAAGAGAGCTTTGAGCTTGCCAAGCTTCAACCCTTTTTTTATTTTATTTTTTTATTTTTATAATAGGTATCTTCTTTTATGATTAAGTTGAAGAGAGGAAGAGAGATTATCACTTGTATGATGTTTGAGTGAAGAAAATTGATGGAAAATGGTTGATTTTTGAGGAGAAGAGAGGGAGAAGTCGGGCTGTTCTTCAAATTGAAATGGGGATGTGAGAAATGAGGCTATCATTCGAGATTAGGGTTGAGTGTATAGGTTTACCGGCGCGTGCCGGTTGTGTACCGCACGCGTGCGGTCACATGGCCCCCAAAAATCGAAATTTTATCATTTTTTGTGTAATGAGCTCTAATTATACCACATAAAGATCATTTGATGTTAATCAAATGATTTATGTTATATAATCTAAGTTCAATACGATTTTTCTATATAAAACTTGATAAAATACATGAAAAGCTAATATAATATTGAAATCACATATTTTTGATATAATATACCTATTTAAAATCACATGAGATGAAAATAGGTTTATTATAAATTTTTCATAAAAATCTTTTCTTTTTAAGTTTAGAAAAATAACTTTAAAAATACGAAATTTAATTAAAATCTGATAAATTAAAAACACACACTGAAATTCTTAGGATTTTTTGCTAACTCCCTCAATCTCAGATCCTCAAGATTGTTATCATAACGATCCCTTAACCTTTCTCCTAGGAGTGATGCGTTTGAATTATCTCTTTGTATTCCCTCGGGATTTTCGGATAACCACCTAATCGTTCCCTTCTTAATAACATTCAAACACTCATCCTGGGATATGGTTGTATTTTTTCCACATTGTCCATCATGTTCACTTTTTCCACAGATTCTACATCTCATTAGAAACCTTGCTCTTCTTTTTATTGCACTCCTTGAATTTCCATTACAAAGTTCTCTTTCTCTGACTTCGATTAGCAATTCCTTATTTAATTTAGAAACTAAGGCTTCTATCTTAAATGCGACATCCTTATTCAGACCTAATCTTAAAAGTAAAATAAAAACTCTTATTCTATCTATGAAAGGCATCCAGTTCTTTTACGTCTATCCGGTAAAAGACGAAACTACTTTAAAATGCATATTAAAAGGTGAATTAGAAAGATAGTACCCGTAATCGGCTGAGTTTAAAATTCCTGCTTCCTTAATTCGTTGGAGGGTCGATAAGCAATAATACTTCTTCTGGTTGAGGTATCCTTTCAGCTTCCACGAACAATTTCACCCTGTGTCCATTGGCTATAAAAGTTGTTTTTCCATCGATTAGTTCAATGACTCAGGACTTATAGATTTTTGTTACGTCCATATGGACTGTCCATCTAGATTTAAGCTTTCCGAAACAACTTCAAACGTGAATTGTATAAAAGTACTCGATCACCTACATGGAACTCACGACTATAGATTCTCTTATCATGAAAAGCTTTATGCGTTCTTGTAGATTCGAGCATTTTCATAAGAATCAAGTCGAAATTCTTCTAGTTACATTAGCAAGTAATCTATGATCACCGGCGACTTTAGGATCAAAGTTTAGAAATTTAATAGCCCATAAAGCTCGGTGTTCTAATTCAACAGGGAGATGACAAGATTTACCAAATACTAATTTGTAAGGAGAACAACCAATCGGTGTTTTAAAGGCTGTTCTGTATGCCATCATCAAGTCTTTCTGCCCAGTTTTTACGATTCGAGTCCACTGTCTTCTCCACGATTCTTTTAATTTCTCTATTAGACACCTCTACCTGTCCACTAGTTTGTGGATGATAGGGTGTTCCAAGTTTATGAGTTACACCATATTTCTCAATTACCTTAGTAAATGGTCGGTTACAAAAATGTGAACCTCTATCACTAATAATAGCCCTCGGAATGCCATATCGTGTGAATATATTCTTTTAAGGAACCTTAGCACTACTCTGGTATCATTAGTAGGAGAGCTTCAAACTTCACCCATTTAGAAACATAATCAACCATTACTAGAATAAATCTTTTTCCAAAAGATATAGGGAAAGGTCCCATGAAATCTATGCCCCATACATCAAATAGCTCACATTCTAATATCGGTTGCATAGGCATTTCATGTTTTTTCGATATATTTCCCCATTTTTGACATGATTCACAAGATTTTGCATATTTATATGCATCTCTATATAGTGTAGGCCAATAGAAACCACATTGTAAAACTTTGAAAGCAGTTTTCCATCCTCCATGATGACCTCCTGCCTCACGATCATGACAAAATGATAATACACTTAAAATTTCACTATCAGGAATACATTTCCTAATTATTCCATCTGAGCATCTTCGGAAAAGATCCGGTTTATCCTAATAATAAAACTTTAAGTCATAAAAGAACTTCTTTTCATTTGCCAAGTCCAATGAGGTGGGATGTACTTACAGTAATGTAGTTAACAATATCCCCAAACCATAGCGAATCTTCCTTTGATGGTATTCTATTTTTAATAATCGCATGGTTGAGGAGTATCTATCTTAAACAGTTTCTCATCTGGAAATGAATCCTGAATTTCTTTTCCTTTTCCTTCATCATTATCTATCCTACTTAGATGATCTGCTACTACATTTTCACTTCCTTTTTTATCCTTAATTTCAATATCAAATTCTTGAAGTAATGAATCCACCTAAAAGACGCGGTTTGGCATCTTTTTACTTAATGAGATACTTTAGAGTTTGAATGGTCTGCGTGTAGATTATTACCTTAGAACCAACAATATATGATCGAAACTTATCTAAGGCAAATATTACGACCAACATTCTTTCTCATTAGTTGCATAATTAAGTTGGGCTGCATTCAAAGTGTGAGATGCATAGTAGATTGCTTTGAGTATTTTGTTATATCGTTGACCTAAAACAGCTCCTACAAACTAAATCACTTGCATCACACATAATTTCAAGCGGCAAATCCCAATCTGGTGCTACTAATCTTGGTGCGATGAGTTAATTTAAGCTTTTAGGGTCTTAAAGGCTTCCATACATTTATCATCAAAGTTAAAAGGTACTTCTTTTTCTAGCAAATGACTCGGGGGCTTTGCTATTTTTGAAAATCTGCAATAAACCTTCTATAAAATCCTGCATGTCCAAGAAATCCTCTTAACGTTTTCAAATTAATTGGTGGAGGTAATTTTTCAATTACTTGACTTTAGCTTTATCAACTTCAATTCCTACTTGAGAGATTTTATGACCTAGTACAATTCCTTGAGATACCATCAAATGACATTTTTCCCGGTTTAGTACCAAGTTGGTATCTTCACGGCGTTGTAAAAGCGCGTTCTAAGTGTGATAAGCATTTATCAAAAGAATCTCCATAAACACTAAAGTCATCCATAAAGATTTCTAAGAATTTCTCGACCATATCGTAAAAATATTGCCATCATACATCATTTGAAATGTAGCAGTGCATTACATAATCAAAACGGCATTCTTTTTAAGCAAAAGTTCCATAGGGACAAGTGAAAGTAGTTTTTCTCTATCTCCTGCTTGCAATGAATATCTCAGTAAATAACTTTGAATAACCATCTAAGAAGCGATAATACTTATGTCCACTCAATCTTTCCAACATCCATGCGATGAATGGAAGTGGATGATGATCCTTTTAGTATGATCATTCGGTTCCGAAAGTCAATACACATTCGATATCCTGTAATTTCCTTTGTCGGAATCCATTCATTTTATCATTTTCTTTTACCGTGAAACCTCCTTTCTTTGGAACTACTTGAGTTGGACTTACCCATTCACTATCGATATGGGAAAGATTATTCCCATTTCTAATAGCTTAATGACCTCTTTCTTAATGATTGTTTGCAAATTCGGGTTGAGGCGGCGTTGTGGCTGAATACAAGGTTTAGCTCCTTCATTCAAAATAATCTTGTGAACACAAATCTCGTATTAATTCCTTTGATATACGCCCCACGCCCATCCAAATGCTTTCTTATGTTGTCTTAACATTCTTAATAATTGATCCTCTTGTTCATTTGTTAAGGTTGATGAAATAATAATTGGTAGCAGTTGTCATTTTCAAGAAAAGCATATTTCAAATTCGAAGGAAGTGGTTTCAACTCCAGATTCCTTGGTGGATCTTCTACTTGATGGTTTTAAAACGGTCCTTCCATTTCCAATTTCAAATTTTGATGCCATGGATGTTTAACAAACCCTCCTTTATCTAAATAAAGGATTACTTGCTTCATTTCAATTATCATTTTCATCTTCTTTATAGATAGAAAATGCCAAACATTCTTCTAATTTATTTTCATAACCTTTAAATTTGGCATCCCATATAGTAGAATATTCCTCTATAAAAGAACATGATTACGGTTCTTTGTATGGATGGTTCATAGCTTTGAAGATATTGAGCGAAACTTTATCCTCATTAACTCTCGATATTAGTTCACCTTTTTGAACATCTATCAAAGTCCTTCTGTAGCTAGAAATGGTCGACCTAGAACAATTGGCGCTGAATATCCTTCTTCCATTTCCATTATTACAAAGTCTACTGGGAAGTAAAATTTATCAATTTTAACCAACACGTCCTCGATTATTCCCTTAGGATGTTTAATTGATCTATCTGCCATCTGAAGGGTCATTTCAGTATTCGTAAGCTCTCCTATTCCTAGTTTCTTATAATCCTCATAAGACATGAGATTGATACTTGCTCCTAGATCACACAATACTTTCTTAAACAGAAATCCTCCAATTTCACATGGAATAGTGAAACTACCAGGATCTTTAAGTTTAGGAGGTAGTCGATGCTGGAGTATTGCAGAACATTCTTCATTAAGGCATATATTCTCATATTCTTCTAATCGTTTTTTGTTAGATAGGATATCTTTAAGAAACTTTCCATAGCGAGCATGTTGACTAAAGCTTCATAACAGGATATTGACATGAATATGACGAAAAGTGTCAAGGAAACGAGCATATTTCTTATCAGTTTTTATCTTTTTAATTTGATCTTTCGGTGGATAAGGCAAAGATTCTAAATCTATAACCTTTGGTTCTGAAGTCATTTTCTCTTTTCCTTTTTCCTTGAATCTTTGAGCATTACTTGATCGCCAAGTTTCATTATCTTGAGATTTTTCCTTTAAAACATCCCCTGTATCAACTTTATCCTTCTCAGTTACTTTTAAATCTTCCTGTTTTTCTCTGACATGTTCCTTAAATAGGGTTCTCAGGTCCTTATCCATAGGATCTTTCAGAATTCTAGGGACTTTTAACTATTTTTCACCTTCAATTTCAGGTTCAACATCATTATTCTGTTTTAAGAATTCTTCGATAATTTCTTCCTCTTCATCAGTAAATTCAAGTTCGTCCTTTTCCTTTACGATATTACCATTTAAATCATTTTCTACCTCATTGTTTCCTGTGTTTTCTGCTCTAGTATCTTCACAATATTTCCTACTTCTCGTAATCACAGCATTTACCTCTCTCGGATTTCTTTCAGTATTACTTGGTAATCCTCCTGGAGGTCTACTGTTTTTACGTTCTCCTTCTCTACTCAAATGATCTTCCATATTCCTTAATGATGCTTCTATAGTTCTCATTCTCGTATCATGTCCACCCATAGACGTTTTCAACATAGTCATATCCTTAGAGACTGAACCTATAGAAGTTATCATAGTTTCCATATTCTGAGCTTGAGTAGATACTACACCCATCATATTTTCCATTAATTTATCCCATTTATCAACTCCTTCAGGTTGGGTTGAACTTTGGGTGACTGGTATAGTTTGAGTAGTATGTTGTGGATAAGATCTAGGTAACGATTGTAGGTTCTGATTTGATGTATTTCCTTGATAAACTTGATTACTATATGGATTCTTATCTTTGAATCGATATGGCGGTTGTCACGGCTTATTAGGGTTTTCGGACCAACGAAAATTAGGGTGCTCTCTTCTATTAGCATTAAAGGAGTTTGAATACGCGTTGTTCAAATTCCTATGCTGTTGTAAAAAACTCACCTCTTCCCTTGAGTATCCTTCTGGTTCTTCTATCCCTAATGACACATTATCATGACTTGAGTAGTCATTTGGTATGATAGTTTCTCGGTTTCTGATCCTACTAGCCTGTAGGCACATCAAACTTCCTACTCAAATTCTCCAAGTGTGCTAGAACTTCCGTATTTGATGTGCATTCTCCTGCAAATGCTACTTTTCTGGTGCTAGAACCGGTTTCCCACATTCTGTTATTTTTGGAAATCTTTTCTATAGCATCGTAAACTATTTGGGCTTCACTCATCATTAATGAACCACCACATGCATGATCTACATCTCGCACGTGAATCTTTCCTTAATTTACTGACGAGAAAAGTTGGATTTGCATATCTAAGGAATAACCATGATCGGGACAAGATCTTAACAACTTTTTAAATCTCTCCCACGCACTCCCAAGCGTTTCTTCAGATCCTTGTCTAAAGTTGGCAATTTCGACCTTCAATTCCAAATTTCTACCCGGAGTAAAATACTGCTTTAAAAACTCGGTTTGAATTTCCTTCCAACTAGTCAATGAATGATGTGGGAGTGACATAAACCAATCTCGTGCTCTTCCTTTTAAAGAAAAAGGAAACATAGACATCCTCGTTAATTCACGATGAACACCTTGACTTTTGGCTGTATTGCACAATTCTTCGAAAAGATAGAGATGGTGATGTGGATCGTCATCATCCTCTCCTAGAAATTGGGCTCTTGTGTCAATTAAACCAAAAAGATGAGATTTTATTTCAAAATTATTTGCTCCTTCATTGGGTAAACGAATTGGATTATTAGTCTAGTTTATTCTTAAGGTCTGATCACAAATAGGTCTCGGATTTGGTGGGTTATTATTACGATTGTTCTGGTTCCGATTTTGATTATTTCTATTCTGGTTATTTGGTATTGGTAGATCTGATTAAGATTTTGGCCATGCCCTTGAGCATGATCTAGCCCTTGTTCGTGTGTTTCATCACCGGTTTGACCATTTTCGTATTTTGATTTGATGATGATTCTCCGTCAGATTTCACGACTAGTATGACCTTGTTTTCTTTCTGCTCTTAACTGCCTTTCGTAAGTATCTATGTTAGGCTTATAAGGAGTAAGTGGGGCCTTACTCTTTCTGGTCATCAACTACGAAAACCGAAAATAGTTGAAATTGATAAAAGTAAAGATTGGTAACTTACCTTTAAGGTAAGTACCAACGAAAAGAAAATAGAAATGGGATAAGAAAAGTGTTGACTTATCCTCGAGACTTTTGAGCTAATACAAGTAGAAATCATTCGAACACAATGAATTAGCGTCGTTCCCCGGCAACGGCGCCATTAAGCTGACGGACCTTTTCTAGGCTATAATCCTCCTAACCGGCAGTGTACCGGGTCAAATTGCAGCGTAGTACGGTGAGTCAGGTGTCGATCTTCAGGGAAAACTTGGTAATTCACCGTGTGATTAAACACCAAAAAGCTATTATTATCTCAATCTAAGTCGCAATTTTATCATAAAACCAACCTCTAAACTAATCAACAATAAATAAATGCATAAAACTAAAACAGATATATATAAGTATATAAATATATATATAAATATATAGCAATACATATATATATATATATATATATATATATATATATATATATATATATATATAAGTATATATAGGTACCAAAACAATATATAAGGAGGAGATAGATATTATAATTAGAGACTAGCCAAGAATATGTTATTGAATTCTTATATCTTTTAGTAGAAATTAGATAAGACAGATCTTCCTTTTCCAAGGTCCAATCAATTATACTAAACGGTATACTCTAAGCTAGGCAATTTCTCCTCACACGGCGTATGAAATTGTCATATGTCTTGTCCTCTGTCCAATGTCATCCTCAAGCATGGGTCACTCCCGTTTTGTCATACGGCCAATTTTAAGAGATGTCAATTAAACATGCGAATTTAACGTAATAATCTCTCGAGTATAAATTTCAATAAGAGTTTGTTTCTCCCGAAACAAATCTACCCCCGGTTTAGGAAATAGGATTCCGTTGTCACGTTTTCACTCGGCCAATTTTACCCTCCGGTCTTTCTATTAACGAGTTCATAAACTAACTACGAGGCGTCAATTCATAATTAGATTATGAATTCTTTCAAATCAATTAGCTACTTCAATTTAAACATAGAAAGAGATTCATTATAACCGATTTTAATCAATTTTAACATAGTCGTTATCTATTTCCTAAAAGATAAAACTAATCCAAGTTCATATCTTGGCTAGATATTAAGTTAGCCTAATATCATTATAATTAATATATAGATACTAATAACAACAAACAAACATAAATACATTAGAAAAGTTACCAGATTACAATCGAAGCTTCAGAGTTGTATCCTCCGGAAATAGCAACTCTTTTACATCAATGAGCCTTGATACATCTTCTAAGCATTATTACGATACTTATACTACAGCATTATTCCGGCAGAGTGCCGTTTACAGCTTTTATTTAACTAAAAACAACAAAAGAGACTATAGATAGATATAGAAGAGAGATATATGCATTGGTACACCTCAAAATGGTTGCAATTGAGGGGTATTTATAGAGTGCACCACAAGGCCGGCGCGTGCCGGAACACCACCGGCGCGTGCCGGTCAAATAGTATATATTCCCTTGTCATAGATTTGTGGGCCCAATGTCAGAGATTTTCCTGCAAGATCCGGCCTTCTCCGGCGCGTGCCGGCCATGCAACATATCCGATGTTCGTAAAAACCTATCTCAAGCTGTAGACCTCAGATTGACATGATTTAATATTCGTTGGAAAGCTCTCTTGAAGGTCTACAACTTTCATCAAGGACTTTTTCTCTGAAAATGCCTCTAAGTTAGGTCAAATGTCCGTTGAAGATGAGTTACGGTAGAAACATTAAGGACAGTTGATCTGTTCAAAGTTGTTAGATTTTGGCATAATCTTTTATCCCACAAAAACTCATGATTTATGATTCAAAGTATGTCATATTTTGGGATCTCGGTAAACATCTGATCCTGCAATAAAATCAACGAAACACCAAACGTAAACCTGACAAAAAACCATCATTTTTATCGTTCTTATAACTCATGCATCTAATTATAACTAACTATGATTTTTACAAGTTTTCAATGCATTTATATGAAATTATACTAAAATATCATAAAAATAATAATAAAAAGTCTTATAATATAATGATATATTTTTCATACATCATTCATCCAGAAATTAAACATAGGAACAATCCCAGTAGTAGGAGTGAAACGGAGGCCAAATTGATTCATAAAGTGAATCCAGATAGACTAGGCAAAAGGACATTCAATGAAAATATGACGAAGGTCTTCCCCATGATGGCATGCAAAACACTCAGAGACCAAAGTAATACCACGCCGTTGAATGTTCGAATCAGTAGGAAGAACATTATTGATTAGTCTCCAGCAGAAGAAAGAAATCTTGAGAGGCAACATATTGTTCCAGATTAACTTGAAGAGAGGACGAACCGAGTCGTGAGACCGAAGCATATTCCAAGCCGACTTAGTACTGAAGTGCCCATATGAATTTAAGGTCCATATCAACTCGTCGTCCTGGTCAGGTCGCAAAGGTATGCATAAAATCTCATCCACAATATGTAAACGAGATAGTTTCTGGTCTTGAATTCGTTTTAGTGAAATAATTTCAAATTTATTCGGTTAATCAATAAACTATGTCTTGAACTTTTCATCATTTAACGTAAATCAACAATAACACCTACCCAATATTACAACTAAAGACGTTATTACAAGATAAAATAAAACAATTAGTCACAAACTCACAATCAATACAATAGCTGTAAAGTCCCACATCGGTAAAATAAGAGAATGATCACCCTCATATAAGTGTGAGACATAAATGTCTTGTCAACTCGGGTTAGCCCTTTTAGACCAAGCGAGGACGGTGGTCTAAGCAGTTGACCGGACATTTATGACTCATTTAGCGCTACCAGGCCCGGGTGCAGGGCGTTCTGAAATAGTATCGAGCCGACTATCGAGGCAGACTATCGCGCTTGCACCGCACAAGAAAACGGTGTAAGGATGGCCTCTAGTTACCTCTCGGTAGGGGCGATCCGGGAACAGTCTCGGCCGTCTTGGCGAGGACGCCAGTCCCTTATAAGGGGGGGAGAATGTAAAGTCCCACATCGGTAAAATAAGAGAATGATCACCCTCATATAAGTGTGAGATATAAATGTCTTGTCAACTCGGGTTAGCCCTTTTAGACCAAGCGAGGACGGTGGTCTAAGCAGTTGACCGGACATTTATGACTCATTTAGCGCTACCAGGCCCGGGGTCTGGGGGAGTTACAATAGCCTTGCGTACACACATTTAAAGAATCAATTAGTGTCACATACTACATTATATGACTGTACACCGGGGCGGACCTACCTTTACCAAGGTGTCACGTGACCCTGCTATATCCGATTTCTTTTAGTATTAAAACGATATAACTTTCATTTCTCAAGTGATGAAAATCTTATAAGCTTGTACATCTCTTACGTATGGCCTGAATTTCAAACCAACACTCAGGCGGGAAGTTAGTTATTAGTTATAACTAACTTCCTCTTTTGAATGGTAGAAGTTTTAGTAGGCCGGATTGCACATTACTCTTACCACACGACAATCAATTTTAATATGTTTTGTACTCTCATCAAACACAGGAACACCCCGAGTTTCTAAGAAGGGTAAAAACGGAAATGAGAATTTAATTTATTTATTTTCTATTTTACGTATAACCAATTAGTTAATTAAAGGAAATTATTAATTAAAAAGGAGTAATTAATTTAAAAGAGTTTATGGAAAATTAGGGATAATGACACAATCTGAAATATTTTTAAGTAACAGGACAACTACATATTTTTTATAGGGAGAATGACAACCGCATAATTTTTATAGCGAGAAGGACAAATAGTGAATCCCGAAAATCAGTGAATCCCGAAATCAGTGAATTTCGGCAGTGAATTTTGACAGTGAATTCCGAAAATCAGTGAATTTCGACAATGAATTTTGAAAATTAGTGAATTTCGGCAGTGAATAAATAGTTTTGTCCTTTATGCAAAAGTTTCAAAAGACTGTCATTCTACTCAATTGATGAAATATTTCTGTCATTCTCCCTCATTCCCCCATGAGTTTAATTTATTTTTAAGCCTATAAAAGGAAATAAATCCCCACCTTCCAATACAAACCACGTCAATTCTGGAACCAAAAAAAGGGGAGAGAACGACGCGGTAGAAGGAAATCCTCAATCGTGCGGCTAATTCATCAGGATTTTAGGCAGATTACAAAAGATGGAAATCATCGTTTCATCGCAACGTATGTTTCCACACCAACTATTTCAATTCCATAAGTTTTTGGTTTAGCCTTAAAATTGGAATCTTGATCGTTTTCGAGAAAAGTCTGAGTTTTAATTGTGTAGAGGATTGTAGTGATCGTAGTTTATCGTTTATGGATCGTAGGTCGTTCGTACAAGTCGTGATCCAAGGAATTCACGTGTTTTTAAACGGATTTTAAGTGTTATAACCGAAATTATTGATTTTTAACCACCTTTATGTCGTTTAATTTATGTGTTAATGCAATTGATAAATTGTTCAATTTAATTGAAATATGTGTACCATACATAATATAGTGTAGAGTGTATATGGGTAGCAGAAGGCGAGAAGCCGAGCCTAGCCATCACTTCCGGCAATCCGCGTCGGCCATTAAATATAGTTAGATAAGTTTATTATTTATCTTTTTTGGTTAGTAATGCTATTCTGCGGCCGACAAAAAAATTAAAGAAGAGAAGGGTAGACTACACATGCATCAGGAAGATTGAAGTGTAATAAAATATATATCCAGAACTGATATAATGTGGTGTGATATAACGTGTAAGATTTTCGAATAAATGAATGTTATAATAGGTGTGAAGGTGTTCGGCCGGCGTTAAGATGTCTATTCATCTTATTTCTATGATTTCTTGTGTACAACTTGTTGTTGTTTGGTATGCATGCCTTTGAGGGCATTTGATGTTAATTGTCAATGTCTAACTACGACTTCTGGTAGCCTTAATTCAGCTGTCACAATTGAGACTTTCTGCGGGGAGATACTGGGAGCACCGGAAGGCGTTAGTTTAGGATTTGTGGGACGTTGACTTAGTAGTCAATGATCTCTTACAACGTGCTAGATAGTGTAACTAGAATGCCTATGACTAGATGTCTACATGAAGCCTTCTATGTGAATGAATCATGTGGTCAGACTTAACTCGTAAATTACATATGTGTGCGTATAAAAGCTAAAATTTCTTTATCATTTGTGAGGCACGTCTATTCTTCTCTTAGCATGGGGCAATTACTCCCCTCCACTTGGTCGAGCCAAGGGACGTGTGTAACTCCCACACGGGGACCTAAGCCCGTGCCCTAGAGGCTAGAGGTACTTCCCGTGTTGTGGTGCAGTCGTTCACCATGCGTAGTGTCATTTGATATCGATGTAACAAATTTTTTTGTGCAAGGATGTACTACGGAGCTAGTAGAAGGTTAGTGAGCTTTACTTTTACAACCTATGTAGTAGTGATTGCAGAAGGTATTAATGATATATATGTATTGTTATTAATTGTGTCCGTTTCTTCTACCCCTTACTAAGTACGTATGTACTTACCCCATTTTTTAATGTTTCCCACCCAGAGAATGTGGTGTATTGTAGGTTGTTTTTTATGCCACTGAGGAGTGACCCGGAAATGATGCAATTGAAGTGTACTGTTCTTTATTCAGTTTATTTTTGCTATAGATTCTCTTATCCTTGTAATGCTGAAAGACCGGGGTGAGATGAGTTTGCGGTTATATAGATGGAATGGATTATTTTTAGTTGACAGTTATAATAAGTCTTTTGATGATGTAATAGATGCAGCTAGCATGTGTTGCTTTCGATCGTCGTTAGTTGTTTTAGATTACCCGAGTCAGTCGTTTTGTCTTCCGGCTTGTTCTTTGATGTTTATCTACGTGAGGCTTATATATATAACTAGATTGAATTTTAATTATATGCGTGTCGGATGTTCTTTTCCAGATAATGACTCGGTATCCGGGACATGAGCATCACATCTGTGTAATATGAAAAAACATGGAAACACGTTGCTGGATAGATAGTGACCTTTAAGTCTTTTAATTAATAGGTAGACCAACCACTATGATTCACAAACTCCTGGTGCCATTGCTCTATATTAATTCAGATTCAACTGAGCGTATGGACACTGTTGGTTGTTTCTAACCAACACCTATCAATTGGGAAATTTTATTTTATTTTTGGTAATGCAATAAAAAGATTACAAATCCACTAGGTTGGTCCAAAGAATGTTTTAATATCAGCCAAACTAGATAATTATATTAAGATGACAAAAAGGAAAGGGTGAATTCCATAGATGTAGAAACATGAATGTATATTTATGCTTAATTCATGTAATGGTCGTGTATCCCATATTCACGTATCTTATTCATATATCCGTACCTGTGTTGCACATATACTTTCCATACCGAAGTTCAAAATAAGAAAGGGGTGGTTCTCCTTCCTCCCTATAAATTTGAGTTGTTGTATGTAATATTCACATATCATATTACATATAAACTCGTCTTGCCAAGTGAACAAATATTCAACCCACCACCATGGCAGAAAGAACCAGAAGAGGTCGCAAAAAAATAGGGATGGTGAAAATAAAGACTAGATTGAAATTACTAGTCACCTTTTCCAAACGCATGTCAAGTGTCTTCAAGAAAGCCCACGAGCTTTCTGTTCTTTGTAGTCTTTGAAGTTGCATTGATAGTGAATCACCTGGAAATAAGGCT
The DNA here is from genome assembly GCA_026214975.1 of Gentiana macrophylla. Classification (NCBI taxonomy): domain Eukaryota; kingdom Viridiplantae; phylum Streptophyta; class Magnoliopsida; order Gentianales; family Gentianaceae; genus Gentiana; species Gentiana macrophylla. Next base: position 34,537 of record JAOBSW010000396.1, on the reverse strand, counting down.
TATTCCTTCGGCAACCCAAGTGTGGAAAGTATTCTTGATGGTATATCATGCATGATTAATTCTCTCGCTCCAGTATCGATATGTATCCGGCATAGATACACACCGGATACACATAATTTTTATAAGTTGGATATGACATTCGTATGTGTCTGTCTATCCATCTCTCCCTGTGTGTGTGCGCGCGTGTGTCGAAATTTGAGTAAATATAGCCTGATAATGAATTAGCAATGGTCTAGAATGATGAAAAACTAACAAAAATGAAAGGAAACACTAAAAAGTGATTGAATTTATATGTTTTGATATTTGTTCTATGGTTAATATAGTTTCATTATGTATAGTCTGATCATTATATTTTTAATATTTATGCATATGTCATCCGTAGACGTATCCTGTATTTTTTTAAAATTTACACACTCAACTATCTCGTATACACCTATACGTACTTATGAAACTGACATAAAGGCTGATCTGTGGCCGACCAAGAGGTCCATGGACCCCATTGAAATGAAAAAAATAATTTGTGTTCCTATTGAATTTCATTGTGAATAGGTACAAGAACGATAACTCGTCCACAATGGAAGGGTTTAGGAAATCATCAATGGAAGGAAAGCATTGGTGGGAGGCTCCCATTGATGAGCTGAATCTACAGCAGTTGGAACAATTAATGATTACCATGAAGAAGCTCAAGGGAGAAGTAGACGAAAAACGTCAGAGTTACATGATGCATAAGGAAAATTAATGACAATGTTTTTCAACCAACACTACAAGTCTATCACTTACGATGAAGGGATGATCATTCACCGGAGTTGAAACTATTACACCAATTATTGTTTTTTCAATCAAAATATATTAAGTCATTCACTTTTGTTAAAAACTAAAAGAATGAAAATATGAATTATCCAACCATGTTCTATGTTAAACTCTCAAATTACTATCTAGTTTGAATTGTATTTTTTTTCTTTTATTTATTTTTAATTAAATGATGAGGTTTATGTGGATGATGTTATAAAGGACGACCGTATTAGAATTTAATATATTCGGAGAATAAATATTTTAGTTTTATTTTTTCATTTCACGTAAGAAAATGATTTAAAACAGAAAAATCCGAGCACATGAATTTTGTTTTTTTTTTCTTCCGAAGAATTTTTGTAATTTTTTGGTTGTGGTTATGTCTCCGATACTGATATAAATTGTTCAATAAAAGTTACAAATTTTTATTTTTAAGAGTGCGTAAAAATTAATTACAAAGACGATTGAACTCGCTTTATATAGTAAAGGCAATAACACATCAGCACCTAACTCTGCCTCGATCACTAAATCTCTTAGCAGCAAAACCTTATGAGCAAATCTATTCAGAACAAAGAGAACAATTGTTCAGTGCCGAGTAAACTTTGAGAAGAAAAAAAAATTCTATCAAAGGACCGTAGACTAAGCTCTTAAACTCTATTACGAAATGAGTATTATTTGTTCTTCTCAACATGAACCCTTTTTCTCCTTGATCTCTTTGAGAATTGTTTGAAGTTTAGGTTTTTCTCAGCATCTCTTGTATTTACCTGTGGTGACATACTCTACACATCTGTTTTCATTTCAATCTTCACTGATTCATCGAAAATCTTTGACTAAACTCTTGTTCCCAATGGAACATCCCTCTGATCATTTTTCAATCCCCCATGAGTTGATAAAAAAAATTGTGTACTTTTTCATGAAACTGAAATGCATTTGGCACCACACATGAGGAATGTCATTAATTACCGAGTGACGTTCCTATAAAACGTCACCACCAACGACGTGCGTTTTTTATGAGTTAACCACAATCTGTAAAAGAAACAACACTGTCATTGACGTTAGAAAAAATAACGTCAGTAGCAATGGCGTTCTGTATCGCAAAAATATACAGTTCCTGCTTTCACCATTGCCGTAGTAGTAGCAGCAGAAGTAGTGTTTCCCATATTAGACAAAATATTCCTTTATCTATATAACAAGCAGCTACTATCATTTCTTCATTATAGATTAAGATCTTCGAACTGGCAAATTCAACCGTTTCCCCAGCTAGCTTGAATCTCGTTCAATCCATTAACACGTGGACACAACTCGATGGTGTTACTACTGCTATTACTATTTGAGCTGTCGAGAAAGACGATTAAATCTTGCACATACACAATATTCATACATTCATTACTTGAGTTTTAAAATATCAACAAATGTATCTTATAATTTGAATATTATATATATATATATATTTTTTTTGAAGGGAATATTATATATATTCTCTTAAAGTAACATTTACTTCTGTTTTGCAAAGACAACTGTAAATAAAACGTTCTTTACAAAAGCATCTTTCGGATATTCATACCTAAATTTAGGGACTCAAATTCCAAACGAACGAGATAACTTCTACGCATATTTCAGTACGTATTATATACAATCAATACCGCATGACCGTCAATTCACGGGAAACCTCAATAGTATTAAAATATGACAATCCACACCGCGATTTATGATGACCCGGTCTAAGGATACTTACACAGCTGTCACATATATGTTTTACTTATTAGTAAGTGTGTCATCCAACGTCGATATTACGGCGTCCATGTAAAAGTCTAAGTGTCGACACGGTTTGATAGATGATCTATCACTTTGTCATTACAAGATATAAAACATCCGATACATGATAGTCTAACGGTATTAATCATGTCCTATTTAATAATACATATAACTAGAGATATTTAAGTATTAGGGGGAATGGGCTAGAAGGACAAAAAAAATGATAAATTGGTCCAGAAGGACAAATTTCAAAATCAGAGATTAGTAAGGACAAATTGCTAATATAGTGACAAAAATGCCCCTTTATAATTTTAATAGTAACGACCAAGGGAAGAAGTAATAATAACCCATAAAATGTCGTAACATCCAATGAAAAATAATGTACCTAAAAACAAGTAATGTGACCTCGGAAAAAAAAAATCGTAACACCCAATGAAAAAGAAGTAACAGCCTAAAAACAAGTAGTAACAGTCTTAAAACAAGTAATAACAGCCCGTAAAATATAATAACGGCCAATAAACAAGTCGTAACAATCCCATAAAAATGTCGTAACATCCTAAAAACAAGTAATGTAGACTAAAAACAAATAATAATGACCCGTAAAAATGTAATAACGACCTAAACTTTTTCAACTTTTTCAAAAAAAAAAACACGCTTCATTAAATTGGACTTGGCGGAAAAGCGACTGCTTGCGGAAAAATACAGACCTTTTGGAAATTGGACTTGGCGGAAAAAAAAGCTGATTATTGATTTCATTTTAGTGGCCAATCTTCCATGGCTCCAATCTTCCATGATTTTTGTGGCCAATCTTCCATGGCTCAAATAAACAGCCTGATTCTTGGACTTGGACGGAAATTGGACTCTCTCCGGTCTACTCCCGTTTCTCGTAATCTCCGGCAAGCCCCCTGCAAAATACCCTCTCTTTCCTCGTCCTCTCTCCCGTTTTTGAATGATTTAGCAGCGGCGGCGCGTGCATCAGCCAGCGACATCGGCCCGCCGGCGGTGGCGTTTGAAGAGAAATGGCGGCGGCGGTTTTGAACGATACCTTCCAAGGCGGACAAACCCATGTTCAGGGCTGATGCTTTTGAACGCTGAACTGATTGCGATTTAGGGTTAATTCCATTTACCGACGTTGGGAGGGAGTTCAGCGAAAAGGTAAGAGCAGTGTCGCAGAGCGGCGGCGCCATGGTTGAGCGCTTCTTCTCCCCAAATCATTCAAAAATGCAGCCTGTAAAATAGGGTTTTTTTTTTGTTTTGGGAAAAGAGTATTTTGGTAAGTATAATTAGGTTTTGTCCTTATTAATATTTCATTTCCTTGTAGCCTAATAAACACACTAATTTGTCCTTTTAGACAAAAACCTATAAGTATATATTAACCAATTACCGTAATAGAGATCTCATAAATCCTAATTATCATTTCTCTACAATAATTTAATTCTAAGAATATTATTATATACTATATTATATTTGTTTATTATATAAACAAAATTATAATAACAAAAGTTCTATTATTACTCATAATAATAAGGTTACATATACAAAATGGATAGTAACCGACCCGACCTGATTATCTTTATGGCTCTAAATTAAAAGCTTTAAGAAATTGATGGTTCATTCTGGCAATGAGAGGACATACCACCCCGACAATAGTGACTGCAAGAAATAGGACGGACAATTTGATTTAGGCTGTGGGTGGCCGGGTAGAGGGTGCAACATCGGGAAACATGTGTCTGTACCTCTGCTTAACAAAACATTATCAAAAATACACTACCTTTTTTACATATTTGTAAAATGTGTTTTCGGGGTTTTACGGTACAACGCCCCATAGCCTGCCTGCCAGCTTCGCCTACCCTCTGCGTGCATCGCAACACCCTCCTCGGCCCGCCAAGGTACTTTTGAGTTTTAAATATCTCTTCACCTTCACCTTAACCTTTTTCACTTCCACCTAATTTATGTTTTTTTTCCCGGCAAATTCATTCCCAATTTCAATTCTTCCCTCCCAGGGCATCTCCCCTCACACTCCCGATATGCACTAACCGGCGATGGTGCCCGGTGGTAATTCTCTTAGCTCCCATCTTCCCCTTCATCTATAGTGAAAGCTTTTAACACTCGATTCGATTCATTTCAAGCATCTTTTGTAGTTCATTTCGGATTTCGGGTGTCAAGATTTTAAGTTTATATTTGTTCATGTTTTTCTTTCTACATATATTTGTTCAAGTTCATGTTTTAATGCCGAATGGTAAAATAGGAAGAAAAAAAGAAAAGAAAATTTGAATCTATGTTTGACATTACTGGGAAGCTAATGGTGTGAGCATTATGCCAACGTACTAGTAGAACAAAAAGATTCTTCATAAAAAGAATTGCTAAGAAAACATATTGCTTGTTTGTGTTTTGTCTGTTCCCAATCTTATGGAGCAGGTGACACATCTTGTTGCTCAACATTAGTGTATTTTGATATGTCAGTTAACGAAAATGTATTTGGATGTGCAGTTAACGAAAATGGTGTAACGAGCACCGACATCTTCGCTTTATACAATGGTACATACCACCCGAAAGTTCTAAAACTTCCCCAGCCTCATAAGCGCGCTCCCGGGACATATTGTATCCAAAAAATAAGCCTAAAATACATTGACATATAAACTCAAACTCTTAAAATGTGTGCTTTATGGTAGGATTAGGCCGTGGTTTTGTTGGCCAGCTCAGTAACAATTATGATGGTAATATTATCAAATTAGCTTCGTTCAGAAAGATAATAAAAATAAATATCCATTTTGTAAGCATTTTTTATTTGGTAATGCAATAAAAAGATCACAAAACCTCTAGATGGGCCCATGTAATGTTATGATAAAAAGGAAAGAGTGAATCCAAAGAGGTAGAAACATGAATGTAATGGCAGGGTAGGGTACAGATTTATTTACATAATTTCCAATTAAGAGAGGGAATATATTCCTATAAATTGAAGTTGTAGTACTTAATGTTCATTCAACAAACCATCTTTTTTTAATATCATTTTTTTCATATACAATATGGCAAGAATTTGTAGGGTCATAGAAAAATAGAATTGGCGAAAATAAAAACGAATTGAATTCTACGAGTCACATTTTCAAAACGCAAGTCGTGTGTGTTCAAGAAAGCCAACGAACTTTACTGTTCTTTGTGGTGCAGAAGTTGCATTGATAATTCCATCACCTGGAAATAAGGTTTATTCTTTTGGCCATCCAACTGTGGAACGTATTCTTGACAATTATATCGTGCATGGATAATTCTATCTCAGTAACGTGTATCGATATGTATCCGGCATAGATGCGCACCAGATACACATCTTTGGCGAATTCATAATTTTAAAAATTGGATATGAAATTCGTGTGTATATCTCGATTTGTGTTTATCTACCAATCTATCCATACACACGCACACACGCGCATACACACACACACACACACACACACACACACACACACACATATATATATATATATATATATATATATTATAATTGATAAGAAATTCAGTGTGTATATCTCGATTTGTGAAAGGAAACACGAAAAATGTTTGAATTTGTATGTTTTGATATTTATTATATGTATAGTCTCTGATCATTATATTCTTAATATTCGTGTATATGTCCACCATACATGTATCATATATTTATTAAATTTCGCACACTTATGTATTCCATATTCAAGTATCCGTACCAAATCAACAAGCATAAAGGTTGATATGTGGCCAACCAAGGGGTCATGGAACCTGTTGATATGAAAATAAAATAGAAATTATATTGGGATAAAATTGTGTAAGCACTGGATAATTTGTTCTCTATTGAATTTTTGTTGTGAATAGGTACAACAACAATAACACGCCCACAAGTGGCGGCTTCAGCCATGTTATGGAGGCTCAGAGCAATGAAAGTTCGATGATGCTGACAAATGAACTAAACCAACTTGAAAAAAATCTTGAACTTGAGTGCAGAAAACAACAAACAGTAGTAGAAGGATTTAGGAAATCATCAATGGAAGCAAACCAATGGTGGAAAGCTCCCATTGCTGAGCTGAATCTACAACAGTTGGAACACTTGATGATTGCCATGAGGAAACTCAAGGAAAAGGTAGACGAAAATCTTCAGAATTACAAGATACATACTGCAATTAATGGCACTGCTTTTCAACCAGCACCACAAGTACGCCATCACTAACAATGAACGGATGATCATTCACGAGAGACGAAACTATTACAAGAACTATTGTTTTTAAAACAAAATATTTTAAATCATTCACTTTTGTTCTAGACTAAATGTTTGAATTTCTCAAATTACTATTTTGTTTGAATTGTGTTTTTTCTTTTACTTTTGAATGATGGGGGGTTTCTGTGGATTCTATTATAAAGGACGACCTAATTAGAATTTACTATAGATATAAGCCATGGAATAAAATATTTTAGTAGTTTTTCTTTATGTTTAAATTTTAGTTTTTCATAATGTCAAAAAAAAAAAAAAAAAAGGTTTTTCATTTCACGTAAGAAAATGAATTTAAACAGAAAAATCCGTGCATGTAAATTCGAATTTTTGCTTAAAGAAACTTTTTTTTATTGATGAATACTAAAAAGAAATACAAATGAGCAGTGATCTGATCATTGTCATTAACGAAAAGTCACACAATGATGCCGCCACAACATTGTCACACCATTGATTATTGTGGGACCTAGATCAATCAATATAGATCTCACAATAATCAATGGTGTAATCATCGTTGTGGCATATTGTTGTGTCTTTTTATTGTGACTCTATCATAGGATGCTATGTTGCTCTACATAGCAATCGTACGATGCTATGTTGCTCTACATTCCCTCAATTGTTGGGCGTTCTCTTCCTACGATTTAGTTGGAATTGCTAGGCCTAGGATCCTTAGCTCGTCATTGTTCCCTCTAGTTACTTCCTGGGCGAAACATCGGATTTGATTCCATCCGGGATCACATCTGCTACCGGATTTGATTCCATCCGGGATCACATCAGTTGGTAGCAGAGCTCAACAACTTCGGTGAGCAAATATCCCTTTTATTGTTTTCCTTTATTTCGTATAATTCCAAAAAAAAAAAAAAATTCATGTTCTTGTTCTTTTGTTTTCAGTCGCATCCAGCCCCCTCCCCCCCAAGAACACAAGCAATCTTCATCCACCAACCCGAAAATTTCCTTCTATCTTCAAACCTTCAACCCCAAGAACCCTAAAATCTCCTTAATCAAAAAAACAATTCCCCCCCCCCCCCTCACCCCCCGCGGCGTAATTGTTCTTGTTGTTCGATCATCATCATCAAAAAAATATATATATATTTCCTGCGTATTTGTTCATCAAATATCGTCCTTGTTGCCGCACCAATCACAAAAAAAAAAGAGGTCGGCCCTAATTACCAAAAGTCGGCTGTTTTAAGTTTTCCTTTGTTGCCCTAATTAATTGATCTATCTTAAAAAGTCGGCCACGAGAAATGATACAAATTGTGACACCAACAAAGTTATAAAACACGTGGCTGCAAGTGATACCAAAATATAGTAAAAAATAAAGTGGAGCATCATAATAACGGAAATAGTCTTAAAACAAAACTCCTCAATTGTCATGCATAATCATGGTCATCATCGTTCTCTTTATTGTTTATCAATCTGTATAGTAGCCCCAATCTGGTTATAAAAAAAAAAACGATATCTCTCGTCTGCGTGGTCCCTCCACCCTGACACGATAAAATGATAAGAAATTTAATCATGGTGACTCGACGGTCTTTTAGGTGAGAGAATTAGGACTCGATGCCCATAAATAGTTACCCTAAATTCAGAGCTAACTCCCACAACGTGGCTATCAGGATTTGATCATACGTTTCTTGATACAATCTGCCATCCGAAACTAAGTGAGGTACTAGCGTGGATAAAACAAAACAAAACCTAACCTCAGAGAGAAAATAGGAATACGCCCATACGGGTAAGCACATATATACTGCACCTTGAGTATAAGCATAAAGAAATGAATCTGTGTCTTTTCACTTATTAATTTAAAATTATTACATCTTTGAAGACATGCATAATAAGCATTTATAGACATAAAAGAATAATTTTAAATTCGTAGTTACTTTCTCATGCATTCAAATCTTGACGTACATTACCTACTTTCTTTCCTTAATTCCGTCCCTCCATTACTCTATTTCCTTTCATCTTCTTCATATATATATATATATATATATATATATATATATATATATATATATATATATATATATATATATATATATATATATATATATATATATATATAGGGTTGGGTTCCCCTACATACCATACTATCCATACATACCTACATACCACTTAAATTAATAACCCAAACCAATTTGAATTACCCTTCCTACCCTTCCTCCTTCTATTCAGTCTTCTTCCTCCTTCGATTCTGCCACAGCCTTCCTTCTTCCCTTCTCTATTGTTGCCTTCTTGCACATCTATTTCCTTTTCTGGTGTTAATCGAACATAAATGCTTCGATTCTCTACGCATTGTAACACGCGCCTTTCTTTTCCTGAATCGACTTTGGTGATGGCGAACAATAACTATTTTTGATTATTGTTTTTTTGCGTACCATAGCAATGGATTCGGAATCGGAATATGATGATGGAAATCTGGCGATGGAGAATACTCAAATTGTTTTGTACACAACTTCAATTTTGGATGAAAGAGTACAAAATACACCTTATCAAGCAGGTAATTTTTCGATTTGTGCATTTTTTCCTATTGTTACAATCTCCATGTCGAAAGTCAAGAAATTTTGAATCTTGTTGTAGATAGAATTCAGTTCACACTTTGTTGTTTAAAGAATAGAAATAAAGCAAAAATGCTCTGTTTTTTGATAGGCAAATATGTGAAACAAACAAGGGATGGTATTATGGTAATGGTACCTTTCTTTCATCTTCCCCGGACCCCTTGACAAGGGCTAGCAACACAAAAATACTGCTTATGAAAAATAGTAAGCATTTGGATTTGGAGTATGTCTGCATCATGATGATCTTTGTTATGCATGCAACAACACTCTGTTAATTTTCTTATTATTGTTTAGTGATCCTTAAGTTGATTGTAGCCTTGTACTGTGGATTACGAATATAAATAGGAGGTAGGCGGGTGTGTAAACGAAGTGAGCCGACCCGACCCGATTTCACGCTTAAAGACCCTTAAAATATAACAAATTGAGAAAGGAGAAAAGCAGACTCTTCTTGTTGTCTTCCAAGTATTTCCGCAAATCGAAAATATAGGATGAAGCCAAGCGGATATGATGGGTGGGCGAAAGGCTTGGCAAGGTCACATGTAGGTGGTTTATATCTCATTGTGTGGGTCACGACACTTTCCGTGCTTATTATAGTTTAAGGAATGACCCTAATGCAAGTATTAAATTAATAATCGGAAAAATGGCTTGATTTGAATGTTGATCATGTACGCATTCCTTGAAACTCTCCTCTTTTCACCTTTATTGAGATCATTGACATTGCTTCTTTACTTTGCTATGGATTAGTTGCCGATACTGCAGATTCGTGAGAATAATTAATGATTGTCTTTGGTGAATCACCGGATTCACTCATAACAACTAAATAGATTTCATGATGAAACCGAGGAAGACTTTATTTTCTTCATAATAACGATTAATGCGATGCAACCGTGACTTCTTTGAGGTTGCATGGTCTGCATGGTCGATTTCATTAGTAATGTCTTCATAGTTAAGTTATCACTATTTGCATTGATACTAAGCGACAAAAATGTTGAACCTTGTAGAAACGAACCTCCCTTGCGTGACTTATCCAGGATTAGTATTAGGGGTCTAGTTTTCTTAAGGGCAAAAAAAAAAGGAAAAGTCATCTAGTTGGGGACATGTTGTACCTTATTCTCTAAATCCATAACTGTACCTTATTTTTTCCCCAAAAAATTGGTGTGAGGAGGAGAGGGGAGGGGGGTGTTTATCCCACAAACATCTTGTTAGATATGTCCCTGCTCCCTTGCTTCCAGAAATCCTCACAATTAACCTCTGGAATGTCCAATGAACCAAGCTGTTGCACATTAAATATACTAGAAGTTCGGGCTTTCTAAGATTTGAACAGCAACTGAGAATGGCTTAATGCACTGTTGGGATTGGGGAAAGTCCCGTCGTTTATTGAGACCCAAAAATCACGCCAGTTTATGCTTTGGTTATCTGAATGGGAAAGATGGTTTTATCAAGGGAATGGGGTGGCGGGAATCAACTCTGAACATACCAGGAATTACTAGTTGTTGATTTAGTGCATCTGGTTGTTATTTTTTAATTTTCGTTATCATAACCTTTTCACTCTGTTACAGAAACTACAGAATTAAGTGAAGAAATCAACACTTCTAGTTTGACAAGTATGGTAGTAGGCGACGTTGTACTCGGCATAAGTACACTAGGTGAATTTTCTTATAATTTTACTTCTTCTTCCATATTTTTGATAGAATATCATGTAAAATAAATGAACGGGTGTGTTTAATTTATCATTCAAATAATGCAGATAGTGTGGAAGGAATCAACTATGAGTCACCTTTAGCAGAAGAGGTAGTCGAACAATATGGTACTATAGGTAATAGTTATTTATGCTCTCTTTTTACGTTCAATTGCATCTTATTAGTATTTTAGTGCATCTAGTCACTTTTAATGTGCATCTGATATTAAATTTTAATGTTTTTATGAAGCTACTCCTGTCATCACTAGAGACCCTATCAATCAAATACCCTATGTTCTAGAGAATTTAAAGCCGGTTGTAGGGATGTTGTTTGATGACCTAAACAGTGGAATACGGTTTTATAGGAAGTATAGTGAAGTCGCCGGGTTTAACATCAGGTTGGATATAGAAAAACATGGTAAAGGACCTAACAGAAATATTATATACAAGCGTTGCGTATGTAATAAGGCGGGGATAAGTAAGCCGACAGGGAAACAAAGAAGGGTTCCAATAACTAGGGTTGGTTGTCAGGCTAAAATAGTTTTCAAAATAATAGAAGATGGTGTAGAGGAAGAGAAAACAGTGAAATACATGGTTGCTACTTTTATAGAAGGCCACTCACACCATCTGAATACTCCAAATACCATGGTCCATTTGAAGCAAGCTAGAGATATAAACATCGTGCATAAGAAAATGATAATTGACAATGCAAAGGTAAATTTTGGGGCGACCAAGTCATTTAAGATGTTCAAGGAACATGTAAGCGGTTTCCGTAATATTGGTGCGTCATTAGAAGATTTTAAGAACTTCTCCAGAGATGTCAAGAAATTTATCAAAGAGTATGATGCACAGATGTTAATTGAAAAGTTTATGCAAAAAAAAGCAATGTGTACTGCATTCTACTTTGATTTTGATGTGGACAAGGATGGGAATTTGAGCAGAGTATTCTGGGCTGATCCTATTGCTATAAAAAACTACATGCTCTTTGGTGATCCGCTTTCATTTGATACAACTTTTAATAAGAACCAATATAAAATGGTGTTTGGTCCATTTACGGGTGTGGATAACCATAAGAGATGTGTGGTCTTTGGAGCTGGTCTGTTATCAAATGAGACCACGAGTCATTTGTTTGGCTTTTTGAAAACTTTTTGAAGGCCATGGGTGGGCGTTATCCAAACTTCATAATAACGGATCAAGATCCGCGATCAAGCGAGGAATAGAAAGGGTCTTTGGAGATAAAACGCAACACAAGTTTTGTGTGTGGCATATAATGAAAAAAGTGACAGAGAAAGTAGGGTCGGCTACATGTAAAGAAACCAACTTTCTAAAAGACATTAATGCTTGTGTGTGGGGCGATGACATTGAGGTACAGGAGTTTGAGCAAAAATGGGCATCGATGATTTCGACTTACAAATTGCATGATAATGAATGGTTGGATAGCATGAAGAAATTATGTGCCTATTGGATCCTCGCATATTCAAGGGATTTGTTCTTAGGAGGGCTTATGAGGGCGACCTCAAGATCGAATCAAAACAGTTTCTTTGGAAACTTCACTAACCCCAATTTATCCTTGGTTGAATTTTACATGAGATACGAGAGCGCAATGGATTCTCAACGATGGAAACACTCCAAGTTGGTAGCAGATTCCAAAAATTCATCGCCTCAACTTATTACCCCGCTTGAAATGGAGGAGCATGCTTCTAAAATATACACCCCTGTTATATTTTACGAGTTTCAAAGCAGGAGGTAAAAATTTGCTTGTTTTAGATGTGGGTTTAAAAATAGCACTACAGATGGTGTGGTAGATACTATTATCATCACGGACCGGGACAGGAATAAGGATTACATAGTCCAATTTGTTATCTCTGAATATAAATTGGTATGCTCTTGCAAGAAGTTCACCAGAGAAGGTCTCTTGTGTCGCCACGCGATTTGTGTGTTGAAAGATAAGGGTTTCGATGAAGTTCCGAAAGAGTACTTGTTGGATAGGTGGATGAAAAACGCAACTTGTCAGCCGGTTTTTAGTGTAGATGGAACGTTACTTGTTGATTGTTCAACATTAGACACTAAAAACAAAAAGATTGGAGAGTTGTACACTGAAGCATTTGCTTGTGTATCTATGGTTGAAGACAATGAAGAAAAGGCAGATGAGTTGTTGAAACTACTTCGTAACTTTAGAGAGAATGTCACAGACGTTAAAGATTGTTGTGAAAATCAAAAAGAAGAAAAAAAGTCAACAAAGATGATGAGATTGAGAAATTGCTAGAACAAAACTTCCAAAAGAAGTTACTATACTTCCTCCAAAAGTCAAAAACCAAGTGGGTCCGGAAGATCGGGAAGAAGGATTATTTCGAAAAGAAAAAGCTATCGAAGAGCGTAAGAGGACCCAAGAAAGTGCAACTATTGTGGTAAAATGTCATACCATGACTACGAAATTGCCCCACACGCCTCCTACAGAAAAGATGCCACAACGAAGCAAACAGTACATAAAAGTGTTGTTGAACATTCCACATTTGCATTTGTATTAGGTTATTTGAACATAAGAAATTAGAGGGTCATTATATTTAAAGTGGTTATAATAGTATATTTATTTTGCAGGCTGAAAACACAGACATTGGTGGGAAGATATATGAGATGATCGATACTGCTCTATCAAGCAACTAGGAGTAGTTCCAGAGCTACAGGGGGTGTTTACTGTCATGATTATATATGTCCTAGTTGTCAAGTAGCTGTTACTTTTCCTAAGATACAATATTTTGTATGGTGGTCGTTTCTCTTTTGGGTTTCAACCTAGTCTCTGGTTATCTATTTGGTTTCTATAGTTGATTTTGATGCAGTTGTAACTTTGTTATGTTTGCCTTCTTACTATGTATGAATTTGGATCCCCTATTAGCTCATGATCTTTTGCTTTTGATTCTGTTTATTGTTAACTTTTGCTTTGCGTGTGTTGTTTTCCGATTCTGCACTGCTTGTGGGGTTGCAAGCAACTGGACCTTTGTAAGGTAAACGATGTTTTGCTGTATCGTTTTTTATATTTCCGATTCTGCTGCTTTTAATGATTTTAGTGCATCTGATCACTATTTTAGTGCACCTGGTTATTGTTTGAGTGCACCTAGTTATTGTTTCAGTGCACCTGATTACTTTTGGTTCGATTTTCTTTTACCTTTAATCTTCTAATCTCTATGGATAACCGTCTCGAAAGGAAAGAAAGAAAAAAGAATAATCATGGAATAAATCCTAATTGCATGAATTATTTGATGGGTTGGATGAATGTGTGCAAATGTAGATTCAATTTAGACTCATTTCACTTTTAATGATTTTAGTGCATTTGATCACTATTTTAGTGCACCTGGTTATTGTTTGAGTGCACCTACTTATTGTTTCAGTGCACCTGATTACTTTTGGTTCGATTTTCTTTTACCTTTAATCTTCTAATCTCTATGGATAACCGTCTCGAAAGGAAAGAAAGAAAAAAAATAATCATGGAATAAATCCTAATTGCATGAATTATTTGATGGGTTGGTTGAATGTGTGCATATGTAGATTCAATTTAGACTCATTTCACTTTTAATGATTTTAGTGCATCTGATCACTATTTTAGTGCACCTGGTTATTGTTTGAGTACACCTAGTTATTGTTTCAGTGCAACTGATTACTTTTGGTCCGATTTTCTTTTACCTTTAATCTTATAATCTCTATGGATAACCGTCTCGAAAGGAAAGAAAGAAAAAAGAATAATCATGGAATAAATCCTAATTGCATGAATTATTTAATGGGTTAATTTGAATGTGTGCATATGTAGATTCAATTTAGACTCATTTCACTTTTAATGACTTTAGTGCATCTGATCACTATTTTAGTGCACCTGGTTATTGTTTGAGTGCACCTGATAGGTGTTTTAATGCGTCTCCTTACTATTTTAGTGCACCAAATGTTGGTATCTTTTTAAATGATCAGAAAGAGTAAATATTAGTCTAATTTATTGAACAAGTGCAGAAATATAAACTAGAGAATATGATCCCTAACGCAATCTCATAAAAACATTGACATCCAAATTGTGCGCATAATTTTGTTTCCAAATACATACATGCATACATTTACCATTCACTTTGTTCAAATCATCAAGACCTTGTTCCAACTAATTCGGACTAAAAACCCTTTTAATAACACTCGACTAAAATCAAACACCAAAAAAAAACAAAAACAAAAAAAATCATAAATCCTACAAAGTGCAACCTCGAGTGCATCTGATAGAAATTTTAATGTACCTAATGCATTTTTAATGTAACTACTAAATTCATAAAGAAAAGTGTTTATTAAAATGTTAAAAAAATTTAAAAGGTCTTTTAAAATATTGCTCTCGGATTTAGATGTATATTATTAAAAGACATAAAATTTGTTACCTTTCAAAATTCATATCCCATCCGAGTAGATCGAGCATTGTGCGAGAACGGTATTCATCCAACTTCGCACAAAGAATCATAGATAATATTATGATACAAAATTATCATAATTAAATAAATCATTAAATCAAGTTGACTATGCATACCTTGAAATAATTTGTGTTGGTCCATAACGTTTCATCAGTTGTAGCTTCCAAAAATTTTAGTACATACACTCCACAATCATACCTTACAAATTGAGCATAGAAAACAAGCGAGGCAATTTTTTTAACAAACTTGTTTCATGCCTATGTAGAATAAGAAACATAGGAAATTATATATAAACCGAAGTACCCATTCTTTTCTTTGGGGCACCTTAACATTCACCACTTCAAACTTGTTCATCCCTTTTAACTTATCATAACCAACAAAGTTTTCAATCGATAGCCACTCAACATTATAAACCTTGCAAAAGTAACACGATAAACTCAGTCCACCAAATCAAAAACAAAACCTCATTTCCATCTTTCACATATATATACAATCTAATTCGCACATGGTGCACACACAAAGAAACACCTATATTTACTACAACCACGGCCACATAACACATAACTCACATAATTTAGGTGTGAGTAATATAAGCATGCAGATTCGAGTTTTGAAAGAGTATATAATAATCGATATAAGTGCGAGATTGAAACAAGCAGGCAATGTATAAACCGATGATAAAATGAATGAAACAAGACAAAGGTACAACTATATCACGCTTTTAGATTACAGATCCAGTACTATAGAATATCAACAATTCAAGGTCAAATTACTAATCAATAAATACATATACTAGCACATATAAGGGTCAAACACAAGAAGCATTTAATATATTACAGAAAGAGTAATCGGATCAATAAGTACAAAGAAATTACAAATGAGTACAGAGTTTCAACAACAATAGCGAGATCAAGGTATCAAGGCAGAGAATAGTCAATTACAACAGATTAACAAGGGAATAGCCTGAACACTCAGGCTACCTAAACAATCAACAAATTCTATGATATTACAAGGTATTGAAAGAAGGATCCGACAAGGTGATCCTGTAAGTCGCTTACTACTAGCAAGAAAACAAGGTCAAAAATCGTCAATTCTCGATATTTGTAACCGACTAAAGCTTTGATTATGATTCAATTCATGATGATCGTAAGTCAAAAGTTCATATTCTTCAAGACATACACTCCAACCAACATTCTCATATTTACCTTAATACAATAGCATGATATGTCAAGGTTAACAATAGTGCATCTAACACAACTAACAATACATCTAGCCCACCTAACAATGCATCTACTAGTGCATCAACAATTACTCTTTTGAAAATAATCACAAGATGAGTAAATCATTAGCGTAATACTTAAAACTTATATGTATGTTTTACACAAGAAAAAACTTACCACTTCACCGGCAAACCTGATTCTTTGCAACCATTTTCTTTTTATGCATTAGTGAGTCTAAGATGAATGTTGTTTTCTTCTCAAATCACAAACACAAAAAACCAATGGTCATCGTTTAATAGAGGAATAAACACTGTGCAAAGTGGTGAAGAAAAAGAAAACAAATGAACAAAATGGTGCGGTATAACGTTACAAACTCTTGTTTGATGCATAAACATTATACATAGTTTTTTTTTTTTACTTTTTTGATGTCTTTTCCATCATTAGGCATGTAATGCAACTTTATATATGCATTGTCAAGTGTTTTTCTTCCATCCGCTTCAAATCTCGAATGGTAGAAAATGCAAGTTAAATTCTCGAGAATAAAACATTCTCGTGAAACTATACAAATCTGTTTGTGTTTAAAATTTTACCTTAACAATTGTAGGCATAAAGAGAAACTCGGATTCGTAAAAAGAACATTTAATTCCAACAATATCAATCACCTAAAATACGATAAGTGTTAGAATATATAATGAGAATGAAATGAAGAGTTGTTTGATCGCACTGGTTATTGTTTGAGTCAAATTTGATTACTAGTTTTTTGATGCTTATAATGTATTGATTAAAGGATGTCGAATATATAATGAGAATAAACATAGTAAAGCTTTAGAATTAAACTAAAAAAGTTTGTAAATGCAAGTAAACTTACATTATACATTATCCAATCGGCGTGGCTTTAAACTCATCATCCCTTTCGAGTGACTTGCATCCATTCGGTATCGATAAGACTAAAAATATAAGTAAGATGATTACATATTGACAAATAACCTAATAAGCAACATAAACACATAAATAAAAATTTCTTACATTGATGCATGGTCGCTTTACGAACAAATTCATTAAGATGTGCATCCGTGTATTCTATACGATTTGAGGGTGTTTGGTGACTATTACATGGAAACAAGTGTCTTATATTAGAAAAAGACGGAGTAAGCTAGTACATAAAAGTATAAGAACACATGTTATGAAAATGGTTCAAATTACCGTAATCCATGAGTCATAGAGTGAGCAAATTGTTTGATTTTAAAATTCGAGATGTTTTGGTGAAGTCGAGGATCCAAAGCATGCTCTACAAATAAACTTCTTCAATTGAGCACTCAACAATATAACGAGTTCCTTCCTAGTGAATTTTTTTGATTGAAATGAATATTGTAAAACAAAGTAATTTTAAAACTAGTTCTTACATCTTTAAAGCATGGAGTGTATCCTTGCTTCATGCCTTTGTAGGTGTCCATGAACCGCATCATGTAAACACCCGAATCTACACCATCAACAATATAAGGTTTCGGCACGAACTCCTGAACATCAAACCTAAAGAGGTTTTCACAAGCTTTTGCTTTCCCTTTCAATATCTCACCCATGAAAGCCAACTGTGTCAAATACGAATAAAAAAGAACATATTATAATAAAAAAAACTTATTAGATAATGGGTACAAAAAAGTTGAAACACATACCACATGTTTTACATAGGTACCATATTTGACCGACTTTGGTTTCATAGCATGAATAACTTCAAGCTTTGATTTTGACAAGTTTGCACAGAAGAGAATAGGATTGGGATCGACGTGTGTAAGGTGGGGCACAAAAATCGGAGGTACAAAAGTGGACATGACTTCAAAAAACGAAAATAAATTTTAAATAAAAATCATATACTTTACAATCTCTTTACAGTCTACATCATTGAAATTGATCTCCACACCATCATTGGGCTGAAAAATACAATGTTTGTTAGAAAATATAAGCATAAAATAGACGCGTTTAAATTTAAAAAAAAACATAGCATATAAGAGCTTACATCAACGGATGATGACAAGTAGAGAAACAAACGTGGGGGAATCACTAGACTTGTTATACTCTCCTTGTTTAAAATGTCACACCGACATATATAATCAAAGGAGAAACATTATCTCCAACAACTAAAGATTTCAAATCTGAAAGGGTCAATTCATGTTTGCCAACTGCTTGAATAGAATTTCCCTACACAAAAACAACATGGTAGATAATGCATAAAGCGAGAAAAAGAAAATATTCTAATGCATCTAATATAATAAACAATGCATCTAGTACTTGAAAAAGTGCATCCATCTACTAGCACATGTTTCTCAAACTCACCAAGAGACATCTAAAACAATAACCAGGTGCACCAAACTATTTACCAGGTGCACCAAACTACTTAACAGGTGCACAAAAACATTAGCACTCCGAAAAGTGCACATATCATGAAGAAAATACATATAGTAGTTCAAAATGTGAACCTGATATGTTAGAATAAAAATAATTGTAAAATTAGAAGACCAACCTCCACATTACGACTCTAAACATCACCTTTTTAAGAGGTCAATTTGAATTATCGAACACATACTCAACTACATCAATTTGAATTATCGAACACACTCAATTTGAATTATGGTACCTTTGGCTAAATAATAACACTAAGAGCATATGACAGTGATATAACAAAAAACAAACCTCTCATCAGAGTTGTCTAAGAGAGCATAATCAATCACATACTTCTCAAGCTTAGTCAAATGAGAGAAGATGTCAATGTTCCTCTGCAAAAATGGTGATCGATAAACATTAGAACGAACAACGTTCCGTTTCGTTTTCAAATTTTCCTCATGCTCAACTTCCTGAGGGGAGGTGTCCTTTGTACCACTTCCACTTGCAAATGGTGCTGGTGATGGCTGACTAGAAAATGAGTCTTCTTCATTGAGAGCAACATCAAAGGCTACAGGTGATGCGTTATATGCACCATTTCCACTATGTGTACCACTTCCACTTGCAAATGCAATTCGTGATGAACGCCTAACACAACTCAAAGGAGTGGTGTTTCGAGGGGACACTGCTTTGCTCCTTGGGTGGTCTCTTGGGTGGTCTCAAAGGCTACGGTGATGCGTTATATGCACCATTTCCACTATGTGTACCACTTCCACTTGCAAATGCAATTCGTGATGAACGCCTAACACAACTCAAAGGAGTGGTTGCTTCGAGGGGACACTCTTTGCTCCCTTGGGTGGTCTCTTGGGTGGAGCCAAAATCGTAACCCAAAAGATCGAAAGATGGCACCGTAGGTCGACAAAATGAACCTTCTTCTTCTTTACCTCTCCTCTTCCATTGCACGCTTTCTAAAGTTTTTCAAGCTTGAGGAACACCTCCATAATTCCAAATCAGCTTATTTCGCCAAGAAGATCAAGATTTTCAACCTGGAAAGGGAGTAAAATTTGATAACATAGCTTAGAATAAGAAAGATGATGACAATAATGATAAATAAGAAGATAGAGAATAGCAATATGCCTTTTCATCATTTTTCTCATCTCTTTCAACTTCCTGTCTATCTAACTTTTCCTCCTTTTGGCTAGCCGCCACATTGCCTTCTGTCTGGTAGCAATATACCCATCACAAATCGCTTACGCTGAGAAGCCATCCGCTTAACAAAATCGAATCGAGTTTTTCACAATTGCTTTCCTCAACTGAAAAGAAAAGTTATCATACGCCTTGGCAAACTCCAATGCCGCTGAGCCAACAACTTAACCAAGAATTATCGTTACGATCTTCTTTAGCATCGTTCTTCTCCTCCCTTGCTCATCTTTTTTATCCTCCTTATCCTCCATTGTCTCTTGCTTTTTATCCATCTCGCCCATAACTATAGGACCTTCTACACACCTTTTCCAAAACCAACATCTTTTTCTTCCTTCACCCTCCTTCTAATTTCATCATTGCCCCAATTTGCAAGCGTTGGGAAGATACGTTCAACAGTCCTCCATCTAAAAACAACTCTGTCAAGATATATAAAGACCAAAACCATTATCGGACCCTTATACACAAACGTAGAACTAGCTTCAGTATTACCTTTGCCAACCATCTTTTGCCAATTACAAATAGAGGTAACCACCGCCTTCTAGTAAATGAACACCAATTGAAATTTGATGCATTTGCCAGATCTCCGCCTAAGAATTTCAAAACAGTAAGCGATACTGTGTCCCCCTTAACGCCCATCAAAAGTGTAGATGCGATATAAACTATAAAATTTCTCTTGAATTCCACACCTCCCGCTCGCTGTGAAATTAATTTGTCCAACAATGATCTCTTCAAAACTTTAGGAATACAACCAAACTGTAGCAACCATTTCTTTTTTTCCTCTAAAAAATCTTCCGATTTTTCACTGTCGTGGTTTCCATACAACTCAATGGAACCCATTGGTAGCCCGATCATAATATGAATGTCCGTGTCTTTTATTTGAAGTTGATTGTTCATCGGTGAACATGCACTAGTGTTAAAGTCGACAACAACCACCAGTATCTTAAGGCGTTAGGAATCGTGTCCCGTTTTCAACTTCAATGCACCACCAAAACCAATGGCCTCAATGTCCCGTATTTGCTCATCACTTGGACAACTTTCAATAAATTTTGTGATGGCACAAGGAGACATCCTGGTTTTAAAGTAATGGCTTTGCTTGTCGAAGGTGTATCGTTGTTATCTTTGCTTCATCTTCTTCGAAATTTGTTTGGCATTACCGAACTTCACACTCTCCTGATTGTCATTAGCTAACTTCACAATCTCCTTCCTCTTCATTTGTCACAAGCTGCATTCAAACAAAAACCCCCAAAAATCAAGATTTAAAATCGGATTCAAACAATCAAACCAGAGTATAAAAATCATAAAATTAAGCCATCAAAACATCGCAATAAAACATGTAACACGTGACTCAGATCAATTTCCAATAAGGAAAAAACATGTAAACAAACAAAGCTCGCGAGATTACTTCAAGTTTCAAGAATTTCATTAATAGCGAGCAATACAGGCTGCAATTTCCCTACACAATCATGCAAAAGTACACCAACACTATCTAAATTTTAGACAACACCTTATGATTATTATAGCTCATGGCAAAGTAAGCTTTTGTTATACGAGAAAGATAGTATGTGTCTCAGCATCTAATGCGAGGAAGGCTAGGGCAAATGATTCTCAACAAACTAGAACATAAAAGAGGTAATGCATTCAACATCTAACACAAAATAGGCTCCATTACACATCTAGAAAAGTCCAAGCCTAATTCCCTTTTTGCATCACATACCACTTTGCCTATGAGCTACTGAATCGGCAGGAAACTTGCAGCATTGATAAGTAAGAATACAAAACCCTACCACTTTAGACTATCTTCACAATTGAAAAAGAAATGAATAAAAACACATTAAGTAGCTTGAAATAACTGGTCGAATCGGTACCACCATCCAAACTTATACTAATAATCCTATAAACAAAACACTACAGCACGTTTCACAACGTTTATGTGACATTCGAGAGATTAAACCATTAACCAGAAGGAAAATCAATGATTAACCAAAAAGAACAAGTAGACATGAGCAAATTTGTACCAAAGAAGTGTATCCGATTAACAAACATCCAAGGATACAAGTGAGGGGAAAGATTCTCCATTAATTACCTTCATTTCTTCATTTAATTTGCAAAGAAAACTAACCCAATTTTTTAAAAGATACAAGAACCCATGAAATTCAGTCCAAGTTGAGAAATTTAAACCATTTCATCGATTATTCACGAATTTACGCCCAAATCAAGCGAGTTCAAGATATAATTACCTTGCCCTTTTAAGAAACGCTTAATGAAATCATTTAAAGCCCGAAAAAGGCCTCAATTTACATACGAGAATCACAAAAGATAACCCAAAGCAAATGTGTCCTCAACAAGCAAAGTAAACCAACAATTAAAACAAACAGAACCAAGAAGAACATGAACAATACCAGACATTTTATCCCCAAGACCAAGAGAAGCAACAAGCTTAGACAAAGATCAAACCAGAGTATAAAAATCGTAAAATTAAGCCATCAAAACATCGCAATCCATCAGACTATCTTCAAAATTGAAAAAGAAATGAATAAAAACACAGTAAGTAGCTTGAAATAACTGGTCGAATCAGTACCTTTAGATCAACGAGGAGAAAGGAAAACGTCTCGAGAGAATTTGATGAGACAACAATCGCAATGTCGTTGTTCTGAACTCGTCGTCGCCGGAGTGCAAGAGGAAGGAGGAAGGGTGTTGGAGCGATGTAGACTTCGGAAGTTGCGAACCGGAGGAAATTGTAGACTTCGGAAGTTGCGAACCGAAGGAAGGAAGAGGAAATTGCGTGGTGGGTTACTGTTTGAGATGAGAGAAATCGAGGATTGAGGGTTTTAATTACTAGTAAGTACGTGAAGGCATGGATATAGAGGTATGTATATGAACCCATTTCTATATATATATATATATATATATATATATAAAAATCCAAAGGTAGGGTACAACACATGATGCTCCTCGTCATGAAATCGTTATAAGTACCCCATACGTGCATTGCACTTATTCACAAGACCTACCAAAAATCATACTTAATTACATGAACATACAAGCACGGACAGAAACCAATGTTTTTATTTTTAGTACATCAAAACTTTATATAATTCAGTCCAACACAATTAGATTTTTTAGTCCAGTCCACCTGACTATACAAATATAATCCATTAGCCTATCCGATCAACAATTCTTGGTTTCGTCCCTACATACGAGCGTTCACAATCAACACAAAACATAAATTATCTCTTACATTCATCTATCCTACTTCCATTCAAGTAGATATGTATAAGTCATACTTTCTTTTAATCCTAACTCCATCTAAATAAATATTTGGACACCTTAAAGTAAGACATGTCTATTTTAATGACAATATATTATATATTTGTTATAGTTATCTTGGTTTTTAATTAGACATTAATATGGCCCGACATTTTGCTATCTCCCTTTAATTAATACGACAATAAACAATTACACATTGTTTTCCATTAATGAGTTTGATCTATCTTCCATTAATACGGTAAATCGGTTACACATTAGTTAATTAAACCCGAGTTTATTAATTATAATTTCCTTGATGGTGGCAATTAACCGCGGTAACATAATTGCACTGGGATCCTTGGTCTAGTTTATATAAGCATGTGATATCATCAATCTAGGACATTCTGAAAAGAATAGACAAGCTCTTGCTAAAAAGACGGGACATAAAAAAATGATGGGACAAAATAGAGGTCGCTTCTGAGAATGAGCCATTGTACATGTTGATGAAGTGTTTAATGTTCATCGCAGAAGAAAAGCATGTCATTGTCATCGTAGTCATCTACTAGATAAATATACACTAGAGGAGGCAACTGTGCTTTCACCAATATTGTCGTAGTAACATGGGCGTCCCTAATCCCTATCCATTTTAGGGCCATTGGCCTTTTTTTTTGGGCCCTTCTATAATATTTTTGAACAGTAACAAAAGATATGCCGAATCAACTAAAAACAATATAAATATGTTTTTAATACCCCCTCGGTTTTTTTATTAGTCATTTTTGGTATGACCACACAGTTTAAGAAATATATAGTATGAAATGACTTGATTGTCTTTTCTTAATCTTTTAAATATATTTGCAATCATTAAATACACTATATTGGAAATATAAATATGCATTGATAGTAGTATTATTAGAGTTCCAAAATGATCTTTGGTGTTTTTTGAGCATTGAAAATGTTTTTTTTAATTATTTGAAGTGTAAGACTTTATTTAAATCTTATAATTAATATGAGGGTATAAGTGGAAAAAGTAATAAATGATGTATTGGTAATTTAAAATGACTGACATAAGTGAACAAAACAAATTCTCAAAAAATGATAGTTAAAAATTAGAAGAAGTATTGTTTATTTGAAGTCAAAGATATTTTTTACAATTAAAAAAGTTGCGTTCCAACTTTCAAGTTTAAGTATTGAAAAATTTGAAATTAAACAAGCATTATACGCAGCTTATTTGTTATTTGGGCGACAGATACTTGTAAGCCCAATTCAAGGCTAAAAAAATAGGGAATTGAAAATATATATCTTCTAAAAAATAGTTTTTTATATACTTTTATTTTTAGGTCATACAAGCATAATCCTCGAGTAGAACGGGCAATTTCACATTCGGACGGGATATAATGTCATGAGGACGGATTATTTTTCATCGTTTCGACTAAAATAACACGTCGCCGTAAAATTTTGTCACTCGATTGTGCCAAAATTTTATTTATTTATTTATTTTTTGCAAAGATACGACATTTTAATAAATAATTCCTCTGTGAATTACGATTTTAGATCGAACTGTTCATAACAAAGCAATAACAAAGCCCTTTGCCCTCATCATTTCCGGTGACGCCAAAATCAACAATTTCGTCTACCCCATCATCAAAATCAACATCGGTTTCAGAATCAATCGTAACCAACTTCGTACATACTCAAATTTCTCATTAACATCATCGTTTTGGCCTGGAATTCGTATCCATTTCCAAAGATTTTTATAGCCGTTTGCTGCGTTAATAGGAGAGGACACAGATAATTTGACTTCCCTGATGGAAGTTCCTGAAAGGTGCATGTAAAAATCATCTCTAGGAGGCAAGCAGGTATAAGTGGTGGCTTCTCCACCACCAGAAGATCCTATAACATGTTTTTCAAGCTTCAACTTGCTGCTTCGAGCAGAGGATTTCTTTGGTTTAGTAGAAAGATGCCTTTTCGAATTTTCGTCAAAAATATTACAACATTATATAGTACCGGGCCAAAAATAATGTGGGCCTTAAATTTTATAGGTTTTTACCGAGAAAGACGGATTAATAAATTTATCAGGATCCAAGTAAACTGATTATTAATCAGGACAAAACCATCGTAAACTTACCAAAATACCCTTTTGTACTAATTATTAAATACATTCCCTGATTACCGTTTAAATCTTTATACATTTATTACGCTGATTTTATGCGATGTCGGTTACGATCCAATGTCATCTCCCATTATCAATGCTATTATCTCAAAGAGAGAGAAAAAAATCACAACCTACCATATTTAGTACATTAATATCAAATGATTTTCGAATTTTGTAATGTTTAAATGATTCTACCAATCAATCCGATTTTCAAATTATCTATAAAAAAAAAGAAGGATAAAACACCTATTTTTAATCAATACGTTTCTACCACAAAAAAAAGGAAAAAATCAATGTGGTTTCTTGGGATTGATGAAATGATTCTTCCAATCAATGCATAAATGCATTTAATCATCTTCACCATTTATTATCATCGCCAATCAATTCTCTATAATTTATGCATCAATTATCACTACACATTTTTTTTATTTTAATGTAAAACAAAATATTCACTTTATCTACAATTTTGATGCAAAATTACTTCACATATGTTACTCGATTCATATCAGTGTTACTACATTATATCTATTTTAAATGTTACTACATGTTTTACATCAGTTTCTATTTTATTGATGTAACTACATGTTTTGGCTGTAACTACATGTTTTGCTGTAACTATTTTCATATGTTACTACATGTTTTGGCTGTAACTATATCTATTTTAATGATTGTTACTACTTATTTTTCGAGTGTTAATTAGCTACATCTTTTTGGTTGTAACTTTATTTTATTGGTTGCAACTAGTTCTATTCATATGTTACTACATTTTTTTATTGATTGTTATTACTTGTTACTACATTATATCTATTTTCAATGTTACTACATGTTTTGACTGTAACTATATCTATTTTATTGATTGTTACTATTTTTTTCGAGTGTTGCTACGTCTTTTGGTTGTAACTTTATTTTATTAGTTGCAACTAGTTCTTTTCATATGTTACAACATTTTTTTATTGTAACTATATTTTATTGATTGTTATTTTTTTATGTTACTACATTTTTTAGGCTGTGAGTACACGTTTATGTGTAATTACACTTTTTTATGTAACTAAATCTTTTTATTAGTGTTATTCTTATTTCAGTTGTAATTTTCTTTACATTTTACGTTGGGGAGTGAATTAGTCAAAGAATATTAATGAGTGAGAAAGAAAAAAAGGAAAGAAAGTTCATTAAATCCAATTCAAGATTGCACGGCACTTACTTCAAATTGCCAAAAAGGAAAGAAAAAAAATGGGTATTTCGGTTCATTTATTATCAATTTGTCCTTTTTAATCATCCAAAATGGAAGATGTCCTTGCATCCCCATTTACGACAATTTTGTCCTTCCAGCCTCTTCCCCCTAAATTTTAACATTCGCGGGGAGGAAGGGGCTACAAGGACGCCCTTGCATAGTAGTAGTAGCAATAGTTGTGTATCCCATATTAGAGGAAATATTCTCATATCTATAGGGAGAAAGCCTGTCAAAGCTAATGAATTTATGAATAGGAAAACGAGAAGGAAGCAACCACGAAACCTCTAGAAAAAGCTCATAGAAAAGACCAGGCAGGTTATCAGCGCCCAGGGGCAGATGCACCCTTAGGCGTGGGGGGCAGTCAGCCCCCTTGAATCCGGAAAGGACACGTATTCTTCACCCCTGTTACCTACAATAATCGAATAAGTTAACATAAAATTATTATCATTTAAATGAAAATATACAGTCAGTAATTAAGTGATTACAAAAGTGATTTATTTAAACATGTTGTAATAAGACTTTACTTATAAACAATGAAAATACTAATGCGTGAAATGTTCGGGGTGTGAGAACAGAATGGTTAATAAGTTTGGATATTGCGATATAAAATGTTTTTTTTTTGAGAATATATGTATTTTTTTCTAGTATATATAAGATGAGAATATTATGTTTTAGTCCACTTTCTCTCATGTATATAAATTTTAATTCGGTTTGTATTTCTTTTTATTGATTTAAGGACAAAATAATTTCGTTCGGACTAAATTACCCCGGCTAACACACCACTCCTCCAACCGGCCTTCCCTTACATTTCAATTTAATTGCCAAAAGAATCTTGTGCTTCGTTTTTTCTCCATGAATTTCCTGAAGCTGAATCGAAGGGGAGGAGGAAACACAGTACTGAATCGAACCTGAATCGTTGCTTGGAGATTGCGATGACGACGAAGACGGAAGTGATGAATACTCCGAGTACAGCTGATAGCTAAAATGCGAAGAAAAGTCGCCGGAAATGAAGTCGCCGGAAATGGCTGTCCAAGCCGGTAAAGCCCGCAGGAAGTACGCCCCCTTTCCTTTCCCTTCTCCCATTTTTAATTCTGTACCAATTATCATTGGCTTTTGGTTTTATTCTCCCGATTCCACAAGTTCTGGACCTTTGGGTGAATTCGATTGGATACATGAATTCACTAGTAAGTCTTCAATTAAGTGGGAATTTCTTACTGGGAGAGGTTCCATCTGAAATTGGTTTGCTGAAGAACTTGAAACAGCTTGATCTGTATTCCTTCCGCACTTGGTGCCAATACCATTGTTGGAGGAGGGGGGTGCTTGTATTTCTGGCCTGTTCTATCAAAATCCCCTTCAGATTCTCATCACAAGCTCCATTACTGTAATTTTTCTTTTCCCTCTTTAGCTTTATAATTATGCATTCTATTTGGGATTGTGTGTACAGATGCTGGTTTAACATACACATTTCTCTTAATTTAATGATTTCACCTGAACATATTTGGAAGTTTTATGCATATAATTGTGTTTAGCTGGCAATTGCATTGTTGATGCATAATTTTGTTTTTCCCATCTGTTTGTTTGGCTGTGAAAAGTGTTGTTTGTGCAATCCTCTGCTAGTTCATTAATCCTATATTTGCTAGCATATTTCGATTGATAGTGTGGCAACAAACTGAAAACAATCACGAAAAGTCGATTATCGATTTAAATCCATTTTCATGTGGTCGATTGTTACAATATTACTTTGTTGGTGTATTCTTTGTTGGTAACAAAAATAGTAGTGTGTTATACTGCATTTGTATTACTTTGTTGAGAAAAAATAGACTAGTGTATTCATTGTTGTTGGTGTATTCTTTGTTAAAAACAAAATAGACTAGCGTGTTCTTTGTTGGTGTATTACTTTGTTAAAAACAAAATAGACTAGTGTATTCTTTTGTTGGTGTCTTTACTTTGTTGAGAACAAAATAGACTAGCGTGTTCTTTGTTGGTGTTAATAGTTACGCTGAGAACAAAAACAATGGTAGGTCTGTTGTGGTTGATCATATTGGTGATCCCACGCTTTAAGGTTTCTTTTAAGGATGCATCAATGATATTTTAAAGAAGATTGATTGTGTTTTTACTTGTTTCATATCATTGCTTTTCTAATGACTAGTTATTCTTTGTTAGTGTATTACTTTGTTGGTATATTACTTTGTTGGTGTATACTTTTTTGAAAATAAAAAAATAGACTAGTGTGTTACTTTGTTGGTGTATTCTTTTATTGAGAACAAAAAGACTAGTGTATTCTTTGTTGAGAACAAAACTGTACTAGTGTATTCTTTTGTTGGTGTGTTACTTGTTGGTGTGGTACTTGTTGGTGTGTTACTTTGTTGAGAACAAAAATAGACTAGTGTGTTCTTTTGTTGTTGTGTTGCTTTATTGAGAACAAAAATACTAGTGTATTCTTTTTGTTGGTGTATTCTTGTGTTGGTGTGTTCTTGTATTACTATGTTATCTTGTATTCTTGTGTTACTTTGTTGGTGTGTTAGTGTGTTACTTTGTTGGTGTATTCTTTGTTGAGAACAAAATAAACTAGCTTGGTGTGTTACTTTGTTGAGAACAAAATATACTAGCGTGTTCTTTGTTGGTGTATTCTTTGTTGAGAACAAAAATCTCAACAAAATAGACTAACGTATTCTTTTTGTTACATGTATTCTTTGTTGAAAACAAAATAGACTAGCGAGTTACTTTGTTGAGAACAAAAATAGACTAGTGTGTCATGTTGTTGGTGTGTTACTTTGTTGAGAACAAAAATAGACTAGTGTATTTACTTTGTTGGCGTATTCTTTGCGTTCACTATCATACTTTGTTGGTGTATTCTTTGTTGAGAACAAAAATAGACTTGTGTATTACTTTGTTGGTGTGTTGCTTTGTTGAGAACAAAAATAGACTAGTGTATTACTTTGTTGGTGTGTTGCTTTGTTGAGAAACAAAAATAAACAGTGTATTCTTTGTTGGTGTATTCTTTGTTGGTGTATTCTTACCATCGTAGAACGCTCGATAAAATTTGGTTTTCAAATACTACGTTGAAAGGGTATCAAACGCGGTCCCAAAATGAAGATAAAAAAAATATGAACTTTGGTGAAACAATTTTGATGATCGGTTTCAAATCAAAAGCTACGATCGTTTATAAGAAAAAAACACGTTAGGTTATCTGAAATATTTTTCGCTTTCAAAATATACATCTGGAAGGGTATCGTGTTTGGGCTCAAATTAAAGAGCAAAAAAAAATATGAATTTTGGTGAAATTTTTTCGATGATTGGAGTTATAAATCAAAAGTTACGAGTATTTGAAAAACAAATATATAAAAAATAAATAAAACAACAAACTGAAGTATTCAAGCAGCGGACGATGTGAAGCATTGTATATGCGTGCGGCGCGTCTCGTTTATTAAAATGAGTGTTTTTGTCCGTTCGAAATTTTTTTGTCTTTTTTACAACTAAAAAAAGAAGTGTGTTTTATTTATTCATTTTGTAAATATTTGTCTTTTTCCCTCAATCCCCCCTATAAGATACCCCTCTCTCGTAATATATGGTCTTTAAGTACTTTCAGAATACTAATGCATTATTTATTACTGTTTTATTCATCTTACTCTTAAATATTATCAAGCAACAACTTTTTACTATACGACTATTGCATTAATTAATGATAGTCCACGGGTGTTTTTAGATTTTTTACTCTTAAAATCTATAACACTCAATTACTTTCTTAAACTGTGTGAAATTTTTAAAAGTCCCTACATTATGGGACGGAGGGAGTATAACGAAATGTATAGTAGTGTTATTTATTTGCAATATAAAGTAGTGTTTTTTCCGAATCCAAAGGTCAGAAAAGACACTACTATACCTTTTTCTTATTACAAAAAAATCTCTAGTAGTATCGCCCTCCGTCATCCAGGATCCTGTATCCGCGTGCCACTGTCAGCGCCGCCAATTAAAAGTACCCTCTTAATCTTGATAAGGGCATAAAGGATTCTATTGCCCAAACCTCTATATGACATATTTACAAGCATGATCAGCTGAATAATTATACGACTTCCGGGTAATTCTTTCCTAGTCACTTTATTTTCACCGTAGACACACGTGGATGATTCTAGACCAATATTTTAAATTTGAATTGAAAGTGTGTAGTGCACCTGTAATCATCCACATCTCATTCTTTCTTGAATGAACACCATAAAAAGACTTCACTATCACTTTCTGCTACTACTACCTGAGCTCTGAAGGAAGCCGGCTAAATCTTGCATTGTCATTTGTCAAATCATAGGGAAGAGTCTATTAGAGATAAAATAAAAAAAAATGGTACCCAAAGACAGATACATATGATATTCAAGTAAGAGAAACTATATAGTTCGGTTGAAATAAATCATTTAAGTAATAATTTATATCTTTGCTTGTTAAATTGTGTAAAAATGCTAATTATGTGTATTCTTACCAGCTTAAGCTATTGGGGCAGATGGTGGTTCAACATGGTATCAAAGCAGAGGTCTTGGTTCAAACATTGCTGTCAATATTATTTTTCTCATTTATATTGTGCAAATGTTGAACCTCTTTGTTGTTGGCTTAGTTGGTGCCCACACGAGAAGACAGTGAAATATTTTATACTTTCTTAACTTTAATATAAGATTAGAAGATGGCCACCGCCTATGTGATGTTTTTTTTGCTCCGGTGATACTACGACGACTGGTATCTACTTAAACGGGATGAGCTGCTTTCATCATCCATTAATCCTCCTCCTACCGCCAACAGTAGAAGTGTGGGCGGATCTAAATATGTAAAGGTAGGTCACGTGACCCATTAAAAATATTAAAACGATATAATTTTATAATAAAAAATGTTTTAGGGTAATCGATCCTGATTAATTCGTTAATTGCATCCTATTGTCAGGTTAGAAAATCTTTTTTCTATTTTTATTTTTATAATGATGGTATTAGCCGCGTAAACAGACCACAAAGACGATAAATATGGTTTCTTCAAACAACAAGGGGCTGGGTCAACTACTCAATCAAATGATATTGAGCATGTTTCCCATCTCTTCTCGAGAAAGAATGGGGCTATTTCTTTACAAAATTGTGCTCAATTTCATATGTGGCAATTCCGCCAAGATCTCTTCGTTAGTTGGGGGAAGAATCCGCACGAATCGAATTTTTTGAGAAACATATCGAGAGACAATTGGATTTGGTTAGACAATGTATGGTTAGTAAACAATGATCGGTTTTTTAGCAAGGTACGTGATGTATCGTCAAATATTCAATATGATTCCACAAGATCTAGTTTCGTTCAAGTAACGGATTCTAGCCAACTGAAAGGATCTTCTGATCAATCCAGAGATCATTTGGATTCTTTTTTTTGTGTGTGTAATGCAATAAAAAGATCACAAATCCACTAGGTGGGTCCTCTCTCTTAGCTTATGGAGCTCCTTCTGTGTTCACTAGAATTCATCTATTGACGACTAATTTCACGCCGGCGGCTTGGTTTACTTTTTTCATCTGTTTTTCCCTAGTGGCCTCAGATCGCGACGAGAGATGGTCTCTTTTCTATGGGTTTTGTTTTGCTTGGTTCCTTTCTTTTACCCCCTTGCATGGCCTCCTCCTTGCCTTTTCTTTCTGATCAGAAAATGGTTTTTAGTTGTCATGGGTCTTTCTTCCATTGTGGTGGAATAACATCTTGAGTGGATTTGATGGTGGTTTCCGGCGGTTTCAGGCAC
Source organism: Gentiana macrophylla (assembly GCA_026214975.1). NCBI lineage: Eukaryota > Viridiplantae > Streptophyta > Magnoliopsida > Gentianales > Gentianaceae > Gentiana > Gentiana macrophylla. The sequence continues at coordinate 1,928 of JAOBSW010000396.1, read as the reverse complement.
CGTCGGGGCGACTAGCATAGCGGTTTTTGGATCTCTATCACAATTGAAGGCATATCTTTGTTTCGATGGCTTCTGAATGGAGGCTGCTTTGGTGATGCCGACATCGGTGAAATAACCTTTTGTGTACCGGTGGCGATCGCTAAGTTTGAGATGGATTTGATTTGTGTTGTTTTTTTCTCTTCATTTATGTTTTTTTTTATCGGGTCGGAAATTGTCGGGTTTTCCGGTTTGCTGGGCAGGTTTTAGTGTTGTTTAAGTTTGGATAGACTATAATCAAAGTTTCACTCGTATTATGTTGCCAAATCATGTCCTCTCTAACTAGGCTGAATTTGGTCGATATAGGGTTTCTCATGTCCTTTTTTTCCTTTCGTTTCTGGTGGTTGTGGTCCGGCTTTAGGCCGTTAGTGATCCGGAATTATTTCGGCCTTTTACCGACTTTGGTCCGATTGTAATATCTTTTTTAGTTTTTAATGAATCCTTTTGATTATGGTTGAAAAAAAAAAAAAAAAAAAGAAAGAAACATGAATGCAAATATAATATGCTAATTCATGTAATAGCCGTGTATCCACTTTCACGTATCCTACTCATATATCCATACCGAAGTTCAAAATAAGAAAGGGGTTGTCCTTCCTTCCATTAAATTTGAGTTGTTGCTGTTGGAACTTTAATAGTAATTTAGCTCAAACCGGGTCTAAGTGTAAGTGGCGAAGAGTCCACTTTAGACTCGATTTTGAATGACTTATGGAATGAATTTCCGGGAACTAAAACTATTATTGGAAACTACTAAGATAGTAGTTAATGTTAGGCTTTTGAATCACTCGATTCCGATATCGGGTGATTGAGAAATTAATGTCTAAAGGTAGAGTAATTTATGTGGGTATTATAATGGAAGTGTGTTCCATTTGTCCCACATAGATAATGAAACTAAAGTTGCTCACTATATAAGTGGGAGAGTTTCATAGAAGGGCAAGCCCAAATATAATCGATATATGCTATTTCTTTCTCTTTGGCAAGTGGGAAGCAAGCTCGGAGCGTAAGACGCATGACCCTCGCATAATAAATAGACCGATAAACGCGCACCTTGGAGTAGTACTCGGTTCTTGATCCGTCTTGCCCAGTTGACTTGACCTATCAAATCAAAATAAACTATAAATTAAATGGCGTAAAGGACAAGCACTCTCGTGATTTGCTAGCTAGACTAAAGTTGATATAATTTGATTTTGTCTGCGTAACTGACGCTTGCGAGTTATCTCACACACACACCGGTTTATGGATTGAATATTGTTTAATGCGTTACTTATGGATATGAGTTGCCATGATTATTATCTTGAATTCGTAGCGCATGGTTGTTTTTAATTGACTTGTATATTGGTCTGGGTTAATTTTCTTTCATCATTTTGCTTGGGACGATCAAAAACTAAGTGAGAGGTAGTTGATAACACCCTAAATAGTACTATAAATCATACATTTATTTACCCTGAATCATGCTCAAAGGAGGAAAGATGGTCTGTATATTATGTGAAATACATGTTAATTGTGTAGTGCGTGTTCCTTGGTTAGTGAGTCTGCATTTGTATGATTATACCGTGGATTTGGTACTGTTCTACAGTGTTTTATGTGCTTTTCAGGATGTACCTTATTCCGGAGCAATGGAGAATGGATCTGGACCAAGAGAAAGTCATGGGGCCGAGTGAAAATAGTCCATGAAGAGAACTGCCGAAGGAAAGGGCCGAAGTTGGGTTCGATAAATCGAGGCCCACCTCCGATGCATCGAGATCTTGGAGAGAATGAAACCGACCTACGCGGTTTATCTAAGTCGGCTAGGGTTTCTAGTAGGTCTTATGTCGGCCGTAATGCCTATATAATGCTGCAGTATTCGATTGTAAACATATCTGTCACATATGCTCATACAATGTAGTCAAATTATT
>JAOBSW010000123.1:0-105485 GCA_026214975.1 Gentiana macrophylla | reverse complement strand
AAAAGGAGAGGGATCATAATTATTGTAAAAATATTGGCTTCTTATGTTACCTAGAGTTTCTTTTAATGTTTAAACCCCTGTTCTTAGTGTCCTAATCATGTAATAAGGGCCATATCCTAAGCTAAGTGTAATCTGCCACTTTTGGGCAGATTACACTGTTCATAGCTGTTGGGAACAGTCTTATAGCCGTTGGAGGCTTTCCCTTTATAATGTAAAGCTTCTCTTATCCACCCGATAAGGATTATCAATAATATTCAATCTTTTTCCTATCTTTTTCTACATTGTATCAGATATTAGGCTTTAAATCAAAAATCCTCTATCAATCCCATTTTCTGAAGATTTTTCCAGATCTAAAAAATGGCCTCATCTGCTGATTCCTCTGAAGTTGCTCCATCTTCAAGTGGATTCGCACTCATGCCTGTCTCTTCCAAGAGATCTATGATATATTTTCTTTGTAATACAACCAAACCCTTCTCTGCAGTCTAGCACACTTCAAGCTAAAGAAGTACCTCGGACCTCCAAGCTTCTTTATTTCAAATTCTCTTCCGCCATACTTTTCTTGATCTCGAGCTATCCTCCTTGTCATCTCCTATAAGGTTGATGTCATCCACATACACTACAAAGGATCGCGCTTTCCAGTTGAGACTTCTTGATGAACAAGGTGTGGTCGATTGTCTCGTCAGTAACCTTCCACTTTTAAAACAACATGAACCTTTCAAACTGGCTCTTGGACTCTGTTTGAGTCCATAAAGAGCCTTCCTTAGTCTCAGCAAATACCATTTCTTTCAGAAAAACCAAGAGGCAATTTCATACATACCTCTTCCTTTAGATTCCCATGAAGGAATGCATTTTTCACATCCAATTGCTCCAGGGCCAATCTAATTTCACGACTCTGAGTAAAACTCTCAATGTATTAAGTTTTGCCGCATGTCAGTCTTTGAATAGTCCAACCCATAAGTTTGGGTGTACCCTTAGCCACAAGCTTGGCCTTGTATCTCTGTATGGTTCCATCTGAGTTATACTTAACTGTAAGCACCCACTTGCAACCCACCGGAGTCTTCACTTCAGGCAGTATTACCACCTCCCAAGTACCATTCTTCTCAAGAGCTGCGATTTCTTCATAATCTCTTGCTTTCCACTCAGGTGATACTAGAGCTTCTTCAATATTGTTTGGAATTTGTGTACGGGAGAGGTTAGACATAAAGGGGTGGTATTAATGGCTGGAGGTTGGTATAGGATACATATTTGCTCATGCTGGGTCACAGTGGTCTCTTGGTACATTCTCTTGGTGGCTTTACGATAGCAATAGGTACATCAAGGAGTGAGTCTTTTGGGCCGATTTTTCCGATGTATTGGGGATATCGAGGATGCAGGTTGACACTTCACTCGGGAAGTTTACCTGCTTCGAATGCTTTCGGTGTCCTCACTGGGATTGAATTTTGGTTAGTCTTTGGTGTGAGTGCCTTTTCTTCTTGATGGGAGTCTCTTCCTGGAATTGGTTTGCCATATGTAAATTCCGAATCCTGGTCCTAAGATTGTCCATTGGGTCATCTTACGGGTGATGGGGTCATTAGGATTGTTAGTCAAATTAGTTGAATCAATAGCCTCCTCAGTCCACTTTTTCTTGTGGTTGATCGTAACCATCACTTTCATGTGGAATTTCGGACTCACCATCTCCTATCAAGATTTCAAAAGTATCTTGCTCATGTTCAGCCACATTCTCCTCTTGAACATGAGACCTAAAGTACATTTTATTCTCAAGAAAGGTGGCTTCACTAGTGGTGTAGACCTTTCGTATGTGAGGATCCAGGCACCTATACCCTTTTTGTGTTGGGGAGTAGCCAATGAACACACACTTGCTGGATTTGGGATCTAGTTTTCCAGCATTATGAATGTGAATGAAGGCTGTGCACCCATAGATTTTTAGGGTTAGGTTATGTATCAGTCTGGTATTAGGGTAAGTACCTTTTAAAACACTCAAGGGAGTTTCAAAATTTAGTACCTTTGAGGGCAGCCTATTAATCAGGTACACAACAGTCAATACGCCTTCACCTCATAGGTATTTAAGGCAGTTAGTGGCCAACATTAATGCTCTAGCAACATTAATGCTCTAGCAACCTATACCCTTTTTGTGTTGGGGAGTAGCCAATGAACACACACTTGCTGGATTTGGGATCTAGTTTTCCAGCATTATGAATGTGAATGAAAATTTGCACACATAGATTTTTAGGGTTAGGTTATGTATCGATCTGGTGTTAGTGGTAAGTACCTTTTAAAACACTCATGGAGTTTCAAAATTTAGTACCTTTGAGGGCAGCCTATTAATCAGGTACACAATAGTCAATACGCCTTCACCCCATAGGTATTTAAGGCAGTTAGTGGCCAACATTAATGCTCTAGCAACCTCCAGAATATGCCCAGTTTTCCTTTCAGCCACCCTATTTTGCTGGGGGTGTTACGACATGAGCTTTGGTGTATCATGTCACGTTGTTTAAGAAAAGGACCAAGGACAGAGTTGAAGTATTCTGTCCCATTATCACTCTTAAAAATATCAATTTTAGTTTGAAATTGTTATAAAATTCTTCAAAACTTGTTTAGCATCAGCCTTGTATTTTAAAAGGTAAACCCAAGTGGTTTTGTGTGGTAATCAATGAAGGTAATAAACCATCTTTCCCCTTGCAGGCCCCCATATGTCACTATAGATCATAATGAATGGTTTTGTGGGCTTATAAGGCTGAGAGGGAAAAGTGTAACGACAATGCTTAGCCAATTCATACACTTCACACTTTAAATAACTGAAATCTTTATTCAAAAACAACTCATGAAACAATTTCCTTAATTAATTAAAACTAGGTTGGCCAAGTCTGAAATGCCAAAATAAGATGTTATGAAAGTAGAAGGAAGGAAATTATTTTATTATTTCTTAGAAAAAGTGTTTTACAATGATAGGAGACTTGATATAAATAGATGCAGGACTCAGAGCCATCTCTCGAATTGAATTCCTTGATTTTAGGAATCAATTAAGATTGGTCATTACAATCACAATAATATAAAATCAAGACATAATATTCTAATAAAGGAAATAGCGGCTACTAGTCCTAACAAACCCTATCTTTTCATTTTAAGCAAAGAAAAAGACCAAACCGCCACTTTTCTCAACACTCCCCTCTCAAGTTGAGCATAGATGTTGATCATGCCCAACTTGCTCATAAACTCTTCAAGTTCTCGCCTTCATTAGGGCCTTAGTCACCCATCTAACGCTTTTGTTGAACTGATGGCATGAAGGGAATGCATATTACACCATTTTCCGCCTTTTCTTTTATGAAATGTCTGGTCCACCTCAACATGTTTGGTTCTATCATGTTGAATGGATCATTTGCAATGTCAATTGCGACTTTATTATCACAAAGTACAATTTTGTAGGTAGTTCTGGTCAAGTTCAAGTCTTCTAACACCCTTTTACCCATAGTTCTTCATAAATTCCATGTGTCATGGCTCTAAAACTCGTCATTGTTTGTACTTCTTGCAACTCTCATCTGTTTTTGCTTCTCCAAGTTACAAGATTACCCTGCACAAATGTGCGATTGCCACACTGTAGTTGACTCTGTCCTTTGCTCCACCCGATCTGAATCAAGAAACACTTCTACCCTCTTTTTTGGTTTTTTTGAACATTAGCCCCTTTCCAACACCCTTTAAGATACTGATAATTTTGATGTTGCTAATAATGAGACTGACTAGGGGAATGCATAAACTGGCTGACCACCCCCACAGCATATAATATGTCAGGCCTAGTGTGAGCTAGATATATTAGCTTTCCCACAAGCCTCTGGAATTGTTCTCTGTCCACTTCTTCCTCATTATCCGTCCTTTTTGTAAGTTTCAGATTAGCCTCCATAGGTGTACTAGCAGGTTTACATCCCAACAATCATGTTTCCGTTAGTAAGTCCAAAACATACTTTCTTTGAGATACCACCATTCCCTGTTCTCAATGTTCTAAAACTCGCTAGGCGAAGTCGGTGTGCTACAGGGGCGCCTAGGGCCTAGGGCGCCCAGGCGCTTTTTATTTTTTTATTTTTTTAATAATAATACTTGTCCCATATAAATCTTACATCCTATGATCATAAAACATAAAAATCAAGTAAAAATGTGTCAAAAGATCAAAGAAACGAAGTAGCCAAAACCCAAAGTACGAAATCAATGTCATGTTGTCAACACTCAAGACTCTCAACTCTCAAGTTCAATCTTCAATCTCATCCTCATTATTCCCCAAGTCTCCAACTCCAACAATATCACGCTCTTTGTCCGACTCCAATTCAAAGTCCATGTCTTCATGATCATCGGTATCATCCTCCGTGGCATCGGACACAAAATCCTCTTCATCAAGCTCTCTTACTTCTCCCGTATCGCGGGCACTCTTTTTTGGTTGCAATTCTTCATTTGCTCCGGATGCTTCACTCACCATTTCCCATGTAAGGCCCGAGCCGGGTGTGACCTCCTCATCAATGTCATCATCATCTATTCCATCAACTATCCAAGATTGTGCATTTTCAAAGACTTGATGCTGTAAGCACATCAACTTTGTCCTTCCTCTTCTTCTTCTTAGAAGACAATCTTGAATTGAATTGAACATAGACTAGCTTGTTCATTCGGTTGGTATCTAGTCTATTTCTCTTCTTTGTGTGTATCTACAAAAATAAAATTGACCACTAAAAAATCAATATCACACTATCACATAAGATAAATTATTAAATTTCAATTCAAGAATACTTTTATAGAAGACTTTACCCCTCAAAGACACTCCAATTTCTTTCACAACCGGAAGAGCTTGATGTCAAAGAAAGAATCCTCATTGCAACCTTTTGGAGTTCCGGTGTATGGTTGCCATAGTTAGACCACCATCCAACTAAAATTCAAAATGACAAAAAGTAACAAAGACATTATTGAACTTAATAACTATTAGTTAATACTTAATAGTTAATAACTTAATAGTTAATAATAATACTTCATAAAGATTAAAGAGAGAGTTCATAATCATACCCGGATCAAAAGTATATTGTTCACATCCTTTTAAAGCCATATGTCTACCAAATGAACCTTCCTTGTTCTTGTAAAGCACCAACTGAGTGTTCGTCACAATGTTTTGCATGTCTACATCCTCAAATAACCGCTCCACACATTCAAAGACCGCGTCATGGATACTCATAAGTTCATCGGAGGACAATGAAGAAGCATCTTTGTAGTAATAGTATGGATTCAACAAGTAAGCCATCAAATGAAGTGGAGTGTCAACACGCCCCTTTCCTTTCCTCTCCACTATATCAAGTATAGTCAACACGCCCTTTCCTTTCCTCTCCACTATATCAAGTATAGGCTTATTACTCTCCACTCTATTCTTCATAGCTTCTTTGATCTCATTCTTGGCTTTTTTGAGTTCACCATACACAAAGCCCATAGCCGGCTTCACATCGCCATCCACAAGTCTAAGGACTTTTACCAACGGTTCAAATACTTTCAATGTACGAGCAACCCCACTCCAAAAGGTTTGTTGCACAATGATAGAATAAGCCGCTTTTCATTTCTTGCTCCTAGACCATTTTGTCGCTACCCATTCATTAGAGTTCACCATTTGCCTCAAAGCCTCTTTCTTCTCCAATAAACTTTGCAATGTTAAAAAAGAAGTGGCAAATCTAGTCACTCCGGGTCGTATAATCTCTCTTCTTGTACACTTTCTCATCATTTGCAAAGTCTTGTGATGAGAGTAGATATATATGGTAAAACTCTTGGCTTTGTTAATTATGGTCTTGAAAGTAGAGAGCTTACCAATGCCTTCAAGCATAAGATTGATGGAGTGAGTGGCACATGGAGTCCAAAAGATACGTGGTCTTATTGTCTTCAACATATCCGAGGCCGCAATATTGTTTGAAGCATTGTCGGTCACCACTTGGACCACATTTTCTTCTCCAATGCTTTGAATACATTCATTCACATAATTAAATATGTATTCACCGGTATGTGCATCACCGGAAGCCTCTTTTGAAGAAAGGAAAGCCGTCCCAATTCTTGAATTCACACATAAATTCATGATGCTTCTTCTCTTTCTATCACTCCAAGCATCGGTCATGATTGAACAACCATTTCTCTCCCATTCCTCTTCATGACTCTTGAGAGCCTCTTTTGTTTTCTCCACTTCCTTGTTCAAGAGTGGCTCTCTAAGTTGGTATTGGGTTGGAGGTTGGTAACCCGGGCCAAATTGTCCAATCGCCTCACACATTTGTCTAAAACAATCATTGTCAATTGAATTAAAAGAAACGCCGCTTTGATACACCCACGTAGCCACATATTGATGCACACTTTGAGTTCTTTCTTTGAAAAGTGTATCATTAATGTTTCGTTGCCTTGTTCTCGTAGGAAAAGTGTCATCCGAGACGGATTCCGGGTTGATTTGTGAGGCATATCTATCCATGGGTCCAAGAGGCCTCGGCCTTTTGTTGCTTCCTCCACTTTCAATGACTTCGATTTCATCCAACTCTTTATTAATATCAACTTCTTTTCTTGACTTTTCACGGTCTTCATTCTCGGTTTGCTTCTTAGTTACATTTGAAATAAGTGCTTCTTTACAACGTCTCTTTTCTTCCTCGGACGCCTTAGGACAAGCTTTCACGTTCTTCTTTTTTCCGGTATGGTATCCGGAGATGTGTTCCTTAATTCGATATGCTCCTCCACTATATTTATTGCCGCATTTTAAACATTGCCACTTATCATTATTGTTTGCTTCATACAACGCTCCAAACTCCCACCCAATATCGTCACTTTGTTTCTTCAATGGATTCCGGATAGAAGAAGAAGCATTAGACGAACCAATATTTATGCTTCCTCCTTGTTCTTGAGTCATTGTTTATCTAAAAATAACTTAAATAAGTCAAAGTGTCAAACAAAAAAATCAAACAAAACTAGTTACTACTTAGTACTTAGTTACTTACTACTTAGCTTATGAACTAAGTTATAAACAAATTAAACCAAACAAATACATACATATTATGAAATTAATCAACTTAACAACTTTCATTTCTTGAAGACTTGAACAAATCAACAAAATGTCAAAATCAAAAAAGAAAAAAAAACAACTAATTGTAAATACTAAATTGTTTGTTTACTAATTTTCTTAATTTGTTAGTCTAGAATCATTCATTACTCATTAGTCATTATTTACTACCAATAGGGCATTGATTAACACAAGTAAATACCAAATACAAAATAAGTAAACAAATTGATTAAACATTTGGATTAAAATAACAAAAAAAAAAAAAAAAAAAAGAGAGACAACCACTCACCTCCGTAATTTGTCAAACTTCAGGCGGGCTGTGAAGGGCCGGTGGAGGTCGGCAGTGAACACCTTGGCCGGCGGCGTGAAGGGGAGGAGGGGAGGGGATATCGAAGAAGAAGAAGAGGTGGGGGGAATGGGATGCGGCCGCTGAAGAAGTAAAGGGGACGGGGGGCTCTGCTTTTATTTTTTGCTTGCAAGTGTTTTATTATTATGTTTTTTTTGGTATTTATATATATTTATATGTCAAAGGAAAAAAAAATTGCAACCCTAATCGCCTATGCAGTGCCCAGGTCGCCTAGGCGCCGCCCAGGTCGCCTAGCACCGCCCAGAAGACAAACTGACCCGCTAGAAGATGTCGCTTTAGGGTGTATTCGACACGCTTAGGTGCGCTAGCGCCTAAGCGACCGATTTATGCGATTTTAGAACAACGCTGTGCTCGATCTAGCCACCTTCATTCCTAAGTACTTCAGTCTTCCTAGGTCTTTGATTTCAAATTCTTCTTTCATCTCCTTTTTCACTTGTTCAATCCCAGCTCTATCATCCCCTGTGAGTATAATGTCATCCACATACACCACATGCACAGTCACCTTGTTCCCTGCTCCTTTCTTTACAAACAAGGTGTGATCAGAATGTCCCTGTTTGAATCCCACCTTTAGAAGGAACTGCCTGAATCTATCAAACCAGGCTATGGGACTTTGTTTCAAACCATACAGTGATTTTCTCAATTTGCACACCTTCCCAGGATTTTTAAGATCAAACCCTGGGGGCAAGTCCATGTACACTTCCTCCTTCAGATTTCCATGGAGGAAGGCATTCTTCACATCCAACTGGTATAAGGGCCAATCCAAATTTACTGCCACAGAGAAAACAATTCTTACAGTATTTAGCTTTGCCACTGGAGAGAATGTCTCAGAGTAGTCAATTCCATAAGTCTGACTGTATCCTTTGGCCACCAACCTAGCCTTGTATCTTTCAATCTCACCATTAGCCTTGTGCTTGATGGTAAATATCCATCTACAACCCACTTGTTTTTTTTCTGCTGGGTTCTCCACCAATTCCCAGGTGTCATTTTTCACCAATGCTTTAAGTTCTTCATGCACAGTTGTCCTCCACCCAGGAACTTCTAGAGCCTCATGTATGTTGGAAGGAATTTTGTGTTCTGAAATGCTAGAGATAAAGGCTTTGTGTGGGAGAGAGATTTTGTAGGTTAGGTAGTTTTGGATAGGTACCTGTGGTGTTTAGTACATTCCCTAGTTGGTTTTCTGATGGCTATTGGGACATCAAGCATGAGTTCTTCATTTTGGTTTTGTAGAGTAGTGTCTGGATTTGGGTTGGTACTGGTGTGTTGGATTATGGATTCAGAACCAGTTTGGGAGTTTTTCTGTTTTCTTTGTGTGGAAGGTGAAGGTGAGTCAAGTGTTGTGTTCCTGCCACTGCTGTCCATTTGCTCAAATGGTAGTTCTGGTTCTGGATCTTGAGCAGTCTGAACTTGAGTATCTCTCCCCATTTTGGACTTAGGATACCTCCTGAAGTAAGTGAGACCTTGGAATTTTGTTGCCTGATCGGGTGTCCTTGGGGTTGAGTTGTCCCCAGGCTGCCCGGTACTGCCCTCATCATTGTGTCTATCCATTACTTCTTCATGATGTGATATACTAGGTAAGTCAACCCCAAATTGGTTGTATTGAAAATCAGCACTATCTTCTTGGTTCATTAAATACTCCCCCTGAAGATGATGCTGATTGCAATAAATTTTATTTTCAAAAAAGGTGACATCCATTGTTTCAATAACCTTTTGTTTTTGGAAATCAAAGACCCTATATCCCTTCTTGTTAGAGGAATATCCTACAAACATACATTTTGTGGACCTTGGGTCAAGTTTACCACATTGTGTGTGTGAGCAAAAGTAATGCAACCAAATTTTTTAAAGGAAGTTCTTGGATCGAGTCTAGTTTCAGAAAGCTCTTTTCGAAACTTTTACAATGGCTTTTCAAAACCAATGCTCTCTTGAGGGAGTCATGACCAGATACAACTCTTTGTGGCGCGTGCTTCTCCCCAAAGGTACTTAGGGCACCTTGAAGCAAGAAGAAGGGATCTAACCACCTCAAGCAAGTGTCTATTTTTTCTTTCTGATACACCATTTTGTTGTGGTGTATTGACACATGAGCTTTGATGGATAATTCCCTTTTCTGAAGAAAACTCTTTTAAAACTTTATTATAGTACTCTGTTCCATTGTTATGCATTACGAGGATCTACATTTTAGTGTGGAACCGAGTGTTAACCATGTTATAAAAGATTTTAAAAGCTTTGTTCAACCTCAGTTTTCTTTTAACAAATAAACACAGGATACACGAGTATGATCATCAATAAAAGACACAAACCACCTCTTACCATTCACGATTGGATCGCTTGGATGGACCCCAAACATCACTGTGTATGAGTGTGAAGGGTTTGGTTGGTTTGTATGGTTGAGAAACATAGACACTCCTTTTATGCATAGATAATTCACAGATTTCACAATGAAATTCAGAAATCCTTTTATTTAAAAAAAGGTTAGGAAACAGTTTTTTCATATAACTAAAGCTAGGGTGTCCTAATCTAGCATGCCACATCATGATTTCATTATTGGACACAATCGATGAGTGGTAACAAGCACTCCTTAGTTCTTCCTTATTCCTGGCATGATCTTTTCCTCCAAAATGTAGAGACCATTCGGACTTCAACACTTTGCCAATCTCCTTCCCAAAAAGTCACATCATGCACCTTACGATACAATGGCGAAAAACATCACTCTACAATTGGTCTCTGAGACCAATTTATTAACAGAAATCAGATTGTAGGATAATTTAGGGATACGAAGCACATTATGTAAGGTTAAATTTGGTGAGATAGTAATGGATCCCTTGCCTGCAATGATAGCATAGGATCCATCTGCTATCTTAACCCTTTGATTTCCCCCACATGGAAAATATGAGTCAAATTTTTCAAAGGCATGTGTCATGTGATCTGTTGCACCTGAATCAATGATCCAGTGTGTATCAGGGTGAGATTTATGAATGGAAAGGGCAAAGACATTACTAGATTCAGTGAGGTTGTATTGAGGTTTGTTGTGATTGGCTAGGAGTTGGCTTAGATGGTCTAATTGCTCCTTTGTGAGAGAGCTGTCCAGAGACCTTTTCACTTGGTTCTGATGACACCTGATTTTCCCTGCTGTTGGCTCTTCCACCATTGTACTGATTCCCTGGTTTCCAGTTTGAGGGTTTTCCATGTATTCCCCAACAGATTTCCCTTGTGTGACCTTGTTTTTTACAATAATCACACCACATCTTTTGCTTCCTGCCTTTCTGGTCATTTCCTGTGGCTGCAACTAAAGCTGATGCTTCATTTTGCCTTCGAGATACAAGAATCGTAGGTGAGATATTGGTGGAATTTCCATCATCTCCTACTCCTCCTGGAGTTGTGACTCAGATGATCTGATTTGAAGAGCCGAACTCGGTTCATTTGGTCATTGCGGCTCGGAGATACATTTTGATCTAGGATTCTTGATTGAACCTAGGCTCGATACCATGTTATGAAAGTAGAAGGAAAGAAATTATTTTATTATTTCTTAGAAAAGTGTTTTACAATGATAGGAGACTTGATATAAATAGTGCAGGACTGGAGCCATCTCTCGAATTGAATTCCTTGATTTTAGGAATCAATTAAGATTGGCTGTTACAATCACAATAATATAAAATCAAGACAGAATATTGTAATAAAGGAAACAACGGCTACTAGTCCTAACAAACCCTACTACACTCATTTTAAACAGTAAAAAGACCAAACTGCCCTTTTTCTCAACAGATGTTATTCTTATCAACCAAGAAGGACTGAGAACATAAATTCCTAGTGCTATCTTTATTTTTCTTGGAAACTTTCCCTTCATCAAGCAGATAGGGTCCACCCACTAGCCTAGCACTCCCAATCTCCTCCCCCCTGTGAGAATCCTGAGAAGTACAACCTCAACAGAGAAAACAGCCTTACAGTTAGTGTCGTGGATTAATTTTCAGACAGATAGGAGATTACAAGATAATTTGGCACATGCATGACATCTTTTAGGACTAGATTATGTGCTATGACAATGGTACACTTCCCAGCAATGGGAGAGAAGGATCCATCTGCTATATTAACCTTTTGATTATCATAGGAATTGAACAGATGTGAAAAACTAGACATGTGGTCAGTGGCTCCTGAGTCAACTACCCAGTGCCCAGGTTGATTGTTCCCTAAAAATGAGAGAAAGGGTGTGCTACCTTCAACAAGGGAACATGATGTATCACCTGAGGTTGGGGCAGATTGAGCCTTGAGAAGTTTTCTCACCGCTTCTCTGATGGATTACGAGCTTTGTTGCACCGTATCGGAGAGAGATTGTTGCCCTGATCAGGTGAAACCTGGTTGGCTTGCCTTTGTTCTGACTTTCCCGAACTGTTGTTCCTCGGTTTCCATTTTCTTGGCTCTCCATGAATTCCCTAGCATGTTTCCCTGGTGTCTCACTGTTCTTTACATTGGTCACACCAGACCTTCTGCTTCCTTCCTCTTTTATCAACTCCTCTGTTTGCAACCAAGGCAGATGTCTCTACCCCAGACATTGTGCTCTTGTGCATCACCTTTCTTTGCGATTACTCCCTTCTTACTTCTGAGAAAATCTCCCTGAGTGCAGGTAGGGGATCCTTCCCTAGAATTCTTCCTCTTACTTCATCAAGATCCTGATTTAGCCCTGCCAGGAATGTATATACTCTCTCCTTCTCTTCTCTTTTTTCAGAATTTGACCCCATATGTTGGACAATCCCAAGAGGTTGTATGAGAGATCCAACTCTTGCCAAAGTCCAACAATTTGTTTGTAGTATAGGGTGACCAGATTTGTGTCTTTAGTTCATAGATTTGAGATGTATTCTCAAGATCTGAGTACATCTCCTTGATGGCACTCCACATGTCCTTTGCACTTGCCAGGAACATGTGTGGTCAAGCAATTGCAGGTTCCATGGAGTTGATAAGCCATGCCATCACCATGGAATTCTCATATCTCCAACTTGCAGCTTTAAGATCATCATCAGCAGGTTTGGCTGTGTCTCCTGTGAGATATCCTAACTTTCCTTTGTTGTCTATGGCCAGCCTCATGGTCTGGGACCATTCTAAATAGTTTGTTCCGGTGATTTTTTGGGTGGTGAGGATTGCAGATGTGGTGGTGTTTGAATCTCCACCATAGGATTGATCAGCCCTGATCATGTTAGATTCAGCGGCTTGTCTAGTTGCAGAATTTGATGACCCTGTGGGAGAATTTCTGAGTTCTCCAGTCATCCTAGCTTTGAAGTTAATGGTTAGCTCACAAGACGATGCTCTGATACCATGTAGAGAATTTAAGGGAAAAAGGATTTTGTTTTGTTGATAGTTGATCTGATTACAAATGAGGCAGTGATCCTCTTAAATATAATAACAAACATAGAAACTTAATTTAATCAAATTCTTCAAAATAAGGAGCCGCTTGCTAACCCTAGGGAATAGTGTGTATTACATAAAAGACATAAAATACCCCGCTTACCTTTACTAAAAAATAAGTAATTACATCACATATCTAAACACTATTATAAGAATTCTCTCTATAAGTGATCACATCACATTCTGGAAAATTGATAGCACTTTTCCTGCTATTCCAGACTCTGTGATACCTATAGAAAAAAATTCTGAGCCTAGTTAAGATATCTCTAGATCCAAGAAGATGTCATTATATATACTAGACTAGGAAAAATCCATCCTCCCAGATTAAGTTCAGTTCCTGACATAGAATCTGATTATGCTCTTGAACAAGAGATGGCAGAAAGTGAAAACCTTGATGAAATTGAAGGTGTTGAACTTTCAGAACAGACTGAAGGTACCAATGATTACCATGTGCCTACCCCTGAAAAGGGATCATGGAGTTTACTAAAAATCTTATAAAGAGATTTGTGTCCTACTCTGCTATTTCAGAACCTTATAAAGGATGTTTGGCTAGAATGAATGATGTTTATATTCCTCATAATATATCTCTTAGGCTCTTGTTGATCTTAAATGGAAAGCTGTTGTTCCTGATGAATTAAAGGCTCTCATGAAGAATACAACATGGGAGAGGGTCACTGTACCCAAAGGAACCAAGATGGTTGGATCTATGTGGGTATTTTGTGTGAAATATAACTATGATGGCACTGTTGAGAGACTTAATGCATGGCTTGTGGCCATGGGGTTTTACTTAAACTCCTGATTTCACTGAAACTTTTGCTCCTGTGGCAAAATTAAACACTGTGAAGATTGTGTTGACTCTAGCTTCTATTAATAATTGGTCTCTCTACCAACTGGATGTGGAAAATGCATTCCTAAATGGGGACCTGAAAAAGGAAGTGTTCATGCATCCTCCTCTTGGTTTTGAACACAAATTTGGAAAACAACAGGCTTGGTTTGTCAGGTTTTCTAAAGCTATTAAACAAGGAGGATACACTCGTGCACACTATGATCATACACTGTTTGACAAGCATTTGAAGGGAGTGGGAGTTGTCATCCTCCTTGTTTATGTGGATGATATTATCATCACTGGTAGTGCGAGCCTGAAATCGAAAGACTAAAGTCCTATCTCAAATCTCAGTTTCATATTAAGGACTTGGGCAACTGAGATACTTCCTTTGTATGAAAATATCTAGGTCTAATCAAGGCATCCTTGTTACCCAGAGGAAGTATACCCTAGACTTGCTAAGTGATTATGGCATGCTAGGGTGAAAACCCTCTCGCACCCATGCTGACAATTATGTGACCCTTACTAATTCTGATGATTGTGATCTTGTAGATAAAGAAGGTTACTAAAGATTGGCGGGAAGGCTTATATATCTATCACACACTAGACTTGACATCTCATTTGCAGTCAGTCAAGTGAACCAATTCATGCACAAACCATGGAATGTCCATCAAAAGATAGCCTTCAGGATTTTGCAGTTCCTAAAAGAGAGTACTGGGAAGGGTATCCTATTCAAATCTGACTCAAGGATGACCATTGAAGGGTATGTGGATGCTGACTGGGCAGGATCAAAAGCTGCCAGACGAAATGCTGCATCTTCATTGGTGAAAATCTTGTGTCATGGAGAAGTAGAAGCAAGCTGTGGTTTCTAGGGCGATCTTGAATCGAATTCGTAGTCAGGGCCCTAGTCTTTTCTGAGCTTCTATGGATCAGACGAGTTCTATTAGAGCTAAAGAAAAGTATCTGTCAACCTATGAAACTCTATAGAACAGAAAATCAGCTATTGACATAACTAATAATCCTGTCCATAATGACATGACTAAACACATTGAGATAGACAAGCATTTTATTTGAGAGAAGCTGGATGATGGAAATATATGTGTAGAGATATAAGGGTATTTTGGTCATCTTTCCAGTTTTACAGTAAATTAGGGTGAATCAACCGGAGATTGGACTTTCCTTATTTAAATTATTCTGTTGTGATTTTCTGTTATTTTGGATTATAAATGATTGATTCCTAGAATCAAGGAATCCTAATCAATCAAGACTCTAGTCTTTTCCTATTTAAGTAAAGGCTGCTAATCATTGTAATAATCATTTGAATTATAAAAAAGCCTTTTCTTTTTATGTTCTAGTCTTTTCTTATTTCTGTTAACATGGTATCAGAGACTCGGTTCTCCTAAAATCCCTAAATTTAGATCAAAATGTATCTTAGAGCCGCATGGCCAGTGAGCTGAGCAATGGCTCATCTAATCAACCATCTGGAGTCACTGGACCCGGAGGATCTATAACAGAAGAGGGAAACACCGCAAATTCATCATCCATTCACAAGTTGTGGTGTGACCATTGTAAGAAACAAGGTCACACCAGGGAGAATTGCTTGGGAATAAATGGGAAACCCCCAAATTGGAAGCCACGGAATCAAAACAATGGTGGAGGAGGAGACACTAGCAGGGCCAACAAGGTGTCATCTGATTCAAGTGATAAATCCTCTGGACCTTTGTCCCTCACAAGGAACAGCTAGACCACCTGAACCAGCTCCTAGCCAACCACACCAAATCCCAAAGCAATCTTGCTGAATCTGGTAATATTTTTGCCTTGTCCACACACAAGTCTAGATCTGATACACACCAGATCATTGATTCAGGTGCAACAGATCATATGACACCCGCTTCTGAAAATTTTGATTCTTACTTCCCATGTGGAGCAAACCAGAGGGTTAAAATAGCAGATGGATCCTATGATGTAATTGCGGCAAGGGATCCATCAGTATTTCTCCCCATCTGACTCTCCACAACGTTCTCCATATTCCAAAATTATCATGTAATCTGATTTCTGTTAATAAGTTGGTCTATGATGCCATCTCAGAAAGTGTTGTTTCTGTGTTTTCACTTGTTGGATCAGTAAGTTGCAAGATGTGATTTTGGGGAAGGATATAAGTTCAGAATGGTCTCTACATTTTGGAAGAAAAGGATACTGCCAGAAATCAGAAAGAACCGATGAATTTTTGTTACCCCTATTGTGTCCAACAGCGAAGCCATGATGTGGCATGCTAGATTAGGACACCCTGGTTTTGGTTATTTATGGAAGTTGTTTCCTAAACTTTTTATACATAAAAAGCTTTCTTATTTTAAGTGTGAGATATGTGAAATGTCTTAGTATAAACGTAGTATGTATGTTTCACATCCTTACAAACCTACAAAACCCTTCACAATCATTCATAGTGATGTTTGGGGTCACCCAAACATGTCACTATAAATGGTAAAAGATGGTTTGTGTCTTTTATTGATGATCACACACGTGTAACTGGACTATTTGCCTTGAAAGAAAAATCTGAAGTGGAGCAGGCTTTTAAACAGTTTTACAACATGATTAACACCCAATTCCACACTAAAATTGAGATTTTGAGGACATATAATGGAACATAGTACTATAATAAGATTGTTTCTCCGAAAAGGGGATCATCCACCAAAGCACATGTGTCAACACACCACAACAAAATGGGGTGTCTGAAAGGAAGAATAGACACTTGCTTGAGGTGGTAGAATCCCTCCTTTAGGCATCCAGATGTCCCAAGTACTTGTGGGGAGAGGCACTGCTCACAGCAGTTTATCTGATCAACAGACTCCCCTCAAGGAGTATTGGGTTCAGAAAACCCTTGGAAGAACTGAAAAAGTTATTCCATGAGACCAGACTGATCCAAGATTTACTCCTTAAAATTTTTGGCTGCATTGCCTTTGCAAACACATATGGTCAAGGTAAGCTTGACCCCATATCCACAAAATGCATGTTTGTAGGGTATTCCACTAATAAGAAGGCATATAAATGTTTTGATTTCTAAAAACAAAAAATCATTGAAACAATGGATGTCACCTTTTTTGAAACCAAAATGTATTGTAATCAGCATCATCTTCAGGGGGAGTATTTGATGAACCAAGAAGATGGTGCAGATTTCCAATACAATCATTATGGGGTTGACTTATTCAGTATACCACATAATGAGGACAAATCTGATGGACACAATGATGAAGACAGTGATGGCCAACTTGGGGAAAGATCACTAAGTGACATATCATCAACCCCCAAACTGGAACAAAATTTCAGGGAATCACCTACTTCAAGAAGTATCCTAAATCCAAAATGGGCAGAGAGATACAGGGACTCATGCAGCTTGATCCTGAACCAGAACCACCATCTGAGCAAATGGACAGTGAGAGCAGGATATCATCCCTTGAAACACATCCTCCTTCTACTCATTCATAGAAAAATCAGCTAAGCCCTGAACCTTCCATCCAGTGGTCCAGTACCAAACCCAACACCAATCCCAATTCAGACCCTAACCTCCAACGCAATTTTGAAGAACCAATGCTAGTTGTTCCAATAGCCATCAGAAAACCCACTAGGGAGTGCACTAAACACCCTAGATATCCCGTTCAAAATTACCTGACCTACAAACACTTGTCTCCCACACACAAAGCCTTTGATTCTAGCATTTGAAACACAAAATCCCAACCACCATACATGAAGCTCTAGCAATACGAATGGAGGGCACTGCTTCATGAGGAACTTAAAGCCTTGGTGAAATGACACTTGGGAATTGTTGGAAAGGCTGCGGGGAAGAAGCCAGTGGGGTGTGGGTGGATATTCACCATCAAATACCGATCGAGATGGAGGATTGAAAGGTACAAGGCCAAGTTGGTGGCCAAGGGGTACAACCAAACCTATGGGATTGACTACTTTGAGACCTTCTCCCAGTTGTTAAGCTAAATACAGTGAGAATTGTGCTCTCTATGGCAGTACACTTGGATTGGCCTCTATAGCAATTGGATGTGAGAATGCCTTCCTTCATGGCAATCTGAAGGAGGAAGTCTACATGGAACTACCTCCAGTATTTGGTCAGGAGAATTTTGGGAAAGTTTGCAGACTGAGGAAGTCCTTATATGGCTTAAAACAAACCCTCAGGGCCTGGTTTGATAGATTTAGACAGTTCCTTCGAAAGGTGGGATTCAAACAAGGGCATTCTGATCATACAATTGTTGTAAGAAGAGGTGCAGGAAACATGGTTACTGTGCTAGTGGTATATGTAGATGACATAATCCTCACAGGGGATGACAATGTTTGGATAGAGCAGGCGAAGAAGAAAATGAAGGAGGAATTTGAAATAAAAGACCTAGGAAAGCTGAAATACCAACTAGGAATGGAGGTTGCAAGATCAGAGCAAGGGATGGTTGTGTCTCAAAGGAAGTATGTCCTGGACCTTCTAAAGGAGACAGGTATGATGGGACGCAAACATGCTAGTACACCCATGGAGGATAATCTGAAACTTGCCAAGAGGAAGGATGATGAAGATGAAGTGGACATGGAACAATACCAAAGACTAGTCGGAAAATTGATTTACTTGGCACACATTAGGCCAGACATCTCATATGCTGTAAGGGTAGTGAGTTAGTTCATGCATTCACCTGGCCAATCTCACTATCAGGCAGTCATGAGGATTTTGAGGTATCTAAAAGGAACAGTTGGGGAAGGGCTGTTGTTCAAAAAAAACCAAGAAAAGAAGTATAGAGGTGTTCACGGATGCAGACTGGGCTGGAGCTAAAGACAGCAGGTCAACTACATGGTACTATACCTTTGTCTGGGGTAATCTGGCAACTCGGAGAAGTAAGAAACAGACTGTGGTGGCAAGAAGCACATCAGAAGCTGAGTTTAGAGCTATGACACTTGGTATTTGTGAAGAACTATGGGCGAAGAAGGTCATGGAAGACTTAGGTCTCATTCCTGAACTGCCTCTGAAGTTGTACTGTGATAATAAAGCTGTAATTGGCATCGCAAATGACCCTATCCAAAATGATAGAACCAAACATGTTGAAGTGGACAAGCATTTTATAAAGGAGAAACTGGAAAGTGGATTTATATGTATTCCTTTCATGCCATCTGCAATTCTGGACAACAGATAGCAGTGGGCTGACCAAGTCCTTAATGAAGCAGAACTTTGAAGATTTTGTGAGCAAGTTGGGCATGATCAATATCTATGCTCAACTTGAGGGGGAGTGTTGAGAAATAAGGGTATTTTGGTCATCTTTCCAGTTTTACAGTAAATTAGGGTGAATCAGCCGGAGATTGGACTTTCCTTATTTAAATTATTCTGTTGTGATTTTATGTTATTTTGGAATTATAAATGATTGATTCTTAGAATCAAGGAATCCTAATCAATCAAAACTCTTTTCTTTTCCTATTTAAGTAAAGGCTGCTAATCATTGTAATAATCATTCGAAATATTAAAAAAAAGCCTTTTCTTTTTCTGTTCTAGTCCTTTCTTATTTCTGTTAACAATATGCCTTATCTATGTCCCAATCAAAAGACAAGTGGCTGATGTCTTCACCAAAGGTATACCCAAGGCCTCTTTCCAGTTCTGCATCAGCAAGCTTGGTCTCATTGATGCCTTCCAACCAAACCTTGAGGGGGAGTATGGAAAGATGACACTGTACAGGACTGTTCATCTTTATTATTCTCTTGAGTCTTGCTTTGTAACTAATCCTAGGATCACCTCTAATCCTAGAGTATTAGTCTCTTTTTCTGCTTTATTATATTAGTTTATGGCTTTATCTTATTTTTAGAATATAGCCGTTTATAGCCGTTGGGGTTCAAGATTAGAATGGCCTGTTGTCATTCTATAAATAGTTGTAATAAGTGTTTGAGTTAATATGCAATAAACTCTTCTTATAGTATCTATAGTAAGTATGGTCATTCTGTACCAAAAATGGTAGTGACTAGCAACCTGTGGGCTCTCCCATTTTGTTATGGTTAGCTGGTCCATTTCTTGCCACAAAGTCTTGATTTTGTTAAAGTACTGAGTGATGTCAAGTGTCCCTTGACGAACCTCTTTTAAAATCGGTTTAATGTTGAAAGCCTTAGTAGTGTTGCCACAGTTTGAGTTGGTGGCAGCACGCATCCCACTTACCCTTCATGGTGGAATGAAATAAGAACACCTGACCTATCTCAGGTTTTATGGAATTGATCAACCATGACATGATCATGGCATTTTCTGTGATCCACACATTATAAGGCTCAGTTTCTGAGACTGCTGGAGCTCTGATAGTGCTATTAGTTATCCCAACTTTCCGCTTCCCGTAACAAACATCTTCACGGATTGAGACAATTATAAGTAATTCAATCCATTCTATTTCAGAGTTGTGATTTGAAGATTAGGGTTGTCACTCATGGATGAAACAAGAGTGATTACAGTGCTGGTGGTAGAGTTCGAATTCTGGTTTGAAGCATTTTGTGACATGTTTATCGGTTAATAATTTATGCGTTTAATGTGCTCTCATACCTAAACACTGTAGATTCAGGAATAGGCTGAGAGAATTACTTTCTTATCATTGAATGAAGGACTAAGGCGTCTTTTATTCAATACCAACAACCCAATCCGTGATGGATTCTAACAACTTTAACAAATTGAGATGTACACCTTTCTCTGTCTATATAAACATGTAACAAATATTTAACCTATTCCTAACAGCTGTGTACACGTTATACTTCCAACAAACATATTACAATAACTAACAAATAATACTTTAACTCTTTCTACAGTTATATACAAGGTCTTAGCAGTCTCGTCACATTTTATATCATTAGGCACCCTTATGATTGTCTTGATGCATATAACGTAACCCCTTGGTCTTATTGTTGTGCAAGTGTGGCGGTTCTTTTCTTTTACTTTATCATTGTGAGCTCGTCTGTATGTTTAATGACCTCTTAACAGGCCATTTCTGAGTATAATGAGATGCTGGCTATCAATTTTTTACGCAAGATATTAAGCGACTTCCGGGACCTCTCATATGGGGATACTGTACTGGTAAAGTACCTTAAAACATAATATTAACTTACATGTGTTTTTTTGTGAAAGTTCTGTGGTTGTTTAATTTCAATTACCATTTCATACAACTCAGTGTTTAGTGTTTCATTATGTATGCCAATATTTGTTGAAAGCAAAAGCCATGCGAAGCAACCTTCTTTAATAGGGCTTGCAAATGCCAATTATTATTTAAGCACTATCAGACTTGCTTTTGTATTATTTGTTTATGAACATGTTTGGTGACTTTTGTAACTAACTACTGTTTAGTGTTTGTCTACTCAGCGTCTTCAGAATCTTTGGTGATAAATTTACTTTTTCTTTGATGATCATATTAAACAGAGAATAGTGTAGCCATTTACATCAAGCTCAAACTTCTCCCTTGCGCCCCCATGGACCGGATTTATTTGATTATTATGAACAAATCTAATGACCTTCTTGACTGGGTCCAGAATCCTTGCAATTGGGGATATACGTAAGTAGACTTTAGGTAACGGCAATTGAGTCTGCTGATATTACGAACACATGGGAAGACAAGTACTGCAGGCTTCCCATTTCTTAATTAGGGATGCTGGATTGATTTGCCTTTAATTATGGGTAGCAATTATGTGAAAAGCGATGCGATGATGTAGTCGGCCAACCAACAGGGGTTTGGTGGTTGTGGTATTTGGGGGGAAGGGTTCTTCTTGGCTTTGTATCAGGATAAAATTGAAATTCAGTTTGACTTGAAGATGTTTGGGAGAATTGTTATTGTTCACGGAAATCTCCAGTGGGGTAATAAAGTGTACAATATTCGGGGGAATAAAAAGCAGTCGACTCCTCTTTAGAGGCAGTTTTTTTAAGTTAGAATGTAATGAATGGGTTATTGTTTACTTATCAGCCAACTAAGGCCAAAAAAGATTGTTTTGGTAGCCGCAGTGGAGTGGACGATTTCCGTGAACCTGTATATAATATTTATTTGCTGAAAAAGTAAATTGTCTATGCTTCTGAAGTTAGCATCTTCCTGTAGAATGCCATATGCATCATGATGAATTTAGTAGTATGTTTATTGCAATGACGATTGGTTTCTGATTGCAGATAGCAATTATTGCATTTCGCCACCTGCTCTCCAGGAATATCATGCCTAATGAGCTTAAGGTTGTGTTATTGTCTAAGAATGCGGTTGCTTTTGTTGATTTTAAGTTGGCTGTTTCTTCAACTATTCTTGATAATCGGTGATCACAAATGTGTCAATTGTTCCGTTAATTGACCATGTTGATTGTGTTGACTTGGTACCATCTTTATGTGCATTTTTTCCTACATTTCCTATTAGCTCAATAAGCATCGTTCTTTCTTCAGATTCTTGTTGCAGGAAGGGACAACCTGACCACTATGTCATTGCCGATCGACAAAACGAAAACTTTATTGGATGTAAGCCATGGGGTCACCAAAAGCGAAAGTATGACTTCTAGATGACTCCCAATAGTAACCAGAATTGTTGGCATATTTTGCTTCATTATTCCTTTATTTTACTTATTTAATTTTTTGGTTTACTTTATTCTTGATTAGAGCATTAATAGGCACTTCGTTACTTTGACATTTTCTTTTTCGTTGTTTTTTCCCAAATACAACTGCAGCCTAATCTATGGTTGGTTTATTGTATTTTTTTTCTGATGTATGGCCAAGAAAGAGGAGGTAAGATGGGTCGGCATTTCAGATACACTGTAGGAATGTAGATTATTTTAGATTAGCATTTTCAGCATTTGTAAAATGTGGGTGTTGGACATGAGTTGTAAAATCCCAAGATATAAGGTATTTTGTTGACTTGGTCATAGTTGTTAAAGTAATAACACGGTAATACAAACAAGGATCGAATGAATTGATCCCTTTCACTTTATTTATTTCTTTATGTAGAGTACACAGACAAACCCAAAACCTGAAGGACAAGACACCCTACCCTACCCAAAACTTGGTACTTCAGTCACCCTCCGTTTTCTATAATTTTACATTTGGATTCTAGGATGCACGAGTACGGATACATGGATACAAGATACATTGATACATGATACACGATTTAAAAAAAATAAATATAGGATACAGATACAAGGGGTGTATTTGAAAATAATAAAATATAAGGACTCAACTGTTGAAAGATGTGTTAAGTATCTGTTCTTTAGCTTCCTAGGTGTTCTAATCTTGACTTAGTGATGTAAATTTGTTTTACTGTTAACTCAAGGGAAGTATCCAACACAAATGCTTCTTCCTAGAACACTGAACCCTCTATCATGCCACCCTCAAGTCACAAGCCCAATGGTGACAACTTCCTGCAATGGGGTAGATCAGTTAGGCTCTTCATTACTGGCAGAGGTAAAGAAGAGTACCTAACTGGAGAGAGAGCAAAGCACCAAAGGCTGATGAACTTTCCTATAAAAAATGGAGGGTTGAAAACAGTATGGTTATGTCCATTCTCCTAGGATCTATAACCCCTGCAACAATTGAGAACTGAGAAGTGAGAACTTCATTCTCTATGACACTGCTGAGGAAATCTGGATGGCAACAAATGAGCTGTATTCCTAGAAAGATAACACCTAAAAAATCTATGAATTTGAGGATAAACTGCAAGACATGCTGTGTTACAGACTTCTACAGTCTACTGTCTAGCCAGAAAGACATTCTTTACATCTGATTGGTATAATGACCGACTAAGAATTGTAGGAATGGAAATCAAGATATGAATAGATGGCATTTTGGCCACCGGATAAAATGGTTCGTCATAATCAATACCTACGTCTGAGTGTAGCCTGGCTTTAAAACGCTCAACTGTCCCATCTGGATTGTTGACCGTATAAACCCATCTGCAACCAACAATCTATTTCCTGGTGGTGGTGGTACCGACTCCCTTGTACTATTTCCTGGAGAGCATCCATTTTCTCTTCCATGGGCTTCTTCCGTCTGTCATTAGATAGTGCTTCCTACAAGTTTCAGCGAACGGAGACACTAGAAAGACTACTCAAAAAGGTTCCAAGTTCAAACGCATTGCTTGCCGGAAGTCCGCTGTTTGTGAAAGAAAAACTCAACCATGGTTTCTGTAAAAAGAAGAAAAAATAGGCCACGACAGCTGGGTATGATAGATGAAGTAGTGATCCCCCAGGACAATTTAAATGTATCACATACCAGCCTAACTAGAATTCCTGAGAAATAGAAAAAAATGATTTATGCTCCCGAAGGTTGTATGATTGTATGCTCTGACAAGAATTGGCTAGTGTTGACGTAAGCATATACTTGGTTTACAGGCTGGTTTTACGACATGGGAATTGATTTATTTTTGCAGGCATCGATCGCTGGTCTTTGTCTTCTGCCGTCTCTTTACTGCAAGACAACGGTATAATTTCTTACCATTCTTTACTTTTTCAGGTCTATTCTTTTTATATCCTTTCCAAATGATACTGGGTATGGTTGAGAAATGTAGTATAACAGAAATTGGCTTTTACCAAAGAAGGGAAAAATGAACCAACTCCTATTTCTATTTTGCACCAGGAATGGGGAGTTTGGAAACTAGTGACACTTGCTTTGGTCGCCATTATGGAAATGGTAGTGCACTTCACTGTTTTGAATATTAGAAAAGATAGCAAAAAAAGTTTACTTTAACCTAATTGAAGTTGTTTCATATCTTTTCCTGACTGATTCTGTTTGATCTGAATCTCCTGTTGAAGTAAATGAAACCGGATATCACCGTAGGACCCATATATTTGATGATGGCCAGTCAGTGCAAATAGGTAGGCACATAAATTGTGGTAACCTGTGTATCTATTTTTTCTTTCTTTTCAGGAATTTTTTTGGTATGCCTCATTTTGGTTTTATTTCTACCTTTGCGGTTCTTTAACAATTTTTTTTGTAATGCAGTAAAATCCTCTGGAACATCATGGATTGCTGTCCAGGGACAGGAGGCGTTGTGCCTTGTGAACTGTGGCACAGCTCTGGTTAACAACTAGCTCCATATCTTGTTTTTAAAACTGATTTTCTGCTTCCTTTGTCAGAGGCATATTATGCCCCTGTTAAATATGCATTCAATTGTTAAGTGTAACTCAAATTTACTTCCACGAAATGAACAGGAGAAGCTTGAGAAGCCCGACCTCATCAAATTCTTCACCAACCCATTCTTTGATACGAAGGCTGTAGGTTGTCACTTCTTCTGCTCTTCTTGGTGTTTTTGTTTATTGTCTATTAAATTTTACACATGATAGTAAAGCATGGGATCAGATGTCTTGACCCTTCCTCCTTTTTATCATTTATTCGGTAATTGGATTTGGCCTAGTGGTATTGGTCATTGCACTTCCTGGTGAGATCCCCGCCCCCAATATAATAAAAATCCCCTTGCCCCTTTTCCAATTTAAAAAAAAAAATCATTCATTAAATGGAGTAGAGTACAAGAGTATAAGTACATTGGATCTCTTTCCCTGACTGTCTGACTGTAAGATCTGTTTACCACGCGAATGGGAAGAAGAGAGTAAACATTCTGTCTTTGATGCTTTCAAAGTTATCTCTTGGAGTTTTCCTTTGTGAAGAACCATTTTGTAGACATAAGCTGCTGGACAGCTTGTGAGGTGTAGATGACCTGGAAAAGCTATAAATTGGCAGACCTACGCCGTTTTCAATGGAATGAATGTTTAGGCGAACAGATTAAAAAATTGGCAAGAAACATGCTGGATATTAGATCCGACTGCTCTATTTTTGGTAATGCATATCGCATGCACAAACATTTATACGGGCTTTTGAGTTGCTTCGAGTCAAAGGCGTCTAATTTGAGAGAAGATATATCAGTATGGTAGATATCATTAGAAAAGCTATTTCTTACTCTTTTGGTAGTTAAACTCAGATGCAACTGTTCATGGTAGACTCCTTAAAGTCTGATTGCCCTCTTGGATTAGTGATTCATTCAATTTTTTTAGTTGCTCCATTATTAGGGAAAAAATGCTTACAGAGAAAGGAGATAATGTCTTTTGGTTGTAGATTTTTTCTTCGTATGTTTCGCAAACCTATGTGCTCTATAAGGCAATTCTACTGATTGTCACGTTGGTCACCTTTTTGTAAAAATATTACGCAGTTTCTGTCGCTTTAGGGAGCAATGATGTGCAGGGTGGAAGCGGTACTGGGGTACGTGGCTATTATCAATCTTTTCAAATATCTTTTTGCTCCTTTTCGACATGATTGTTAGAAATAGAAACAGTTCTACAGTTTGTTAGTGTTGACAAATAAAGCTAGAACAACCAGTGAAAACCGCTAGTATACAGTGAAAACAACCAACGGCTAATATACAGTTCTACAGTTCTAACGGCTAGTGTACAGTGAAAACAGCAACAAAAAAAGGCCTGGGATTAACCACAGAGCAAAACTAAATTAAACAAGGACCTAATTAATATTACAGTAGAAAATCAGGACCATAAAATCAACACTCTTCCTCAAGGTTGGTTGTGTATAGAGAGGAACTACCAAGCTTGCCATTAATCTGCAGGAATTGAGCAATAGAACTTCTTTTGGTGAAGATATCAGCCATTGGATTCTGAGAAGGGACAAAGGAGATCTGAATCTCTTTATTTTCAACCTTCTCTTTGATGAAGTGCCTATCTATATCAATATGCTTTGACTTGTCATGATGAACAGGGTTCTCTGACATGTTTATAGCAGATTTGTTGTCACAGAACAACTGAGTAGGTAGCTTTGTTGGTGCTTGAATTACAGAAAGAATCTTCCCAAGCCAAATGCCTTCACAGATACCGAAAGATAAAGCCCCAAGTTCAGCTTCTACACTTCTTCTAGCTACTACTGGCTGCTTTTTACTCCGCCAAGTTGTCAAGTTACCCCAAATATAGGAACAATACCCAGTTGTAGATCTCTTATCCACTATAGAACTTGCCCAATCAGCATTTGTGTAGATATGCCGTTCTCTGTTCTCATTCTTAGTGAAGAGGAGGCCTTGATCTGGAGTTCCTTTTAGGTATCTCAGAGTCCTATGTACAACTTGTTGGTGTTCTACACAGCGCTTGTGCATGAACTGGCTCACAAGGCTTATAACAAAGCAAATGTCAGGTCTAGTGTGGGAAAGAAAATGAGCTTCCCCACTAATCTCTGATATCTCCCAACATCAACATAGTCTTGTGACCCTTCCTTGATGAATTTCTGATTAGGCTCTATAGGAGAAGAGGCAGGTTTGCAATCCCAATGCCAGTTTCGTGAAGATCCAAGATGCATCTCCTTCATGAGATATGAATCCTTGCAGCAGTCTTTGATATTTCCATGCCTAAAAGTATTTCAACTGCCCTAAGTATTTAACTTCAAAATCTCTTGGAATAGATTGTTTGAGGTTCAGAATTTCATCCAAATCATCACCAGTGATGATTATAACATTAACATAGACAATTAGGATCAAGTTCTTTCCATTACCCTAGAATTTGGTGAACATGATTAGATCTGAGTGACATTGATGGTATCCATATGTTTTGACAGAATTGGAAAATCCGCTGCCCTAGGGGACTGTTTTAGTCCATGTAGTGCTTTTCTAAGTTTACACACAAGATTTCCTTTTTCTGGGGTCTCATATCCAGGGGAATCTTCATGTAAACATCCTCATTTAGTTCTCCGTTTAAATGGCATTCTTCACGTCTAATTGGAAGAGAGGCCAACCAAGATTTACAGCAATGGACAAGAGAACTCTGATGATGTTGAGTTTAGCAATAGGGGCAAAGGTTTCCTGGTAGTCAATGCCATAGGTTTGGGTGTACCCTTAGGCGACTATCCTTGACTTATGCCTGCTGATAGATCCATCAGAATTGTACTTGTTAGTGAAAATCAACCTACAACCCACCACCTTTTTTCCCGTAGGGAGGTGGGTGATATCCAAGTGTTGTTATTGTGAAGAGCCTCAAGTTCTTCAGTAACAACTTGTTTCCATTCAGGACTTTCAAGGGCTGCCTGAATGTTACAAGGAACATATTGACTATTCAGATTGTTCATTAGGGATTAGGGATTGGTATGCTTCTGACAAGTTATACAAGTTATACGAGGGAAACCTTGTACAAGTTCTTGTTCCTTTTCTTATAGCAAATTGGCCTCTCATCTAAAGGTACCCCATGAGTGATTTCATCATGTTCATAACTTTGATACTATGGATCTAGACTTTAAGAATCAAGAGGTCTCACAGACTCCTTGTGCTTTCTGGAATAAACCAGTTCCTTAGGAGGTCTTTCACATTGAGACCCCTGTTCTGGTCCAAAAGGATATCTAGTAATCCATATATCAGAGGTATTCAGTTCTTCTGATGTAGGGATCTGAGTTTCATATTCCACAGAAGGATCTTGTGGAATTTCCAGATTCCATCCTTGAGAGAAAGTCATAAAATTATTCTCATTGTTCCTATGTGTACCGTAATAGGGTTTGAACTCATGGAAAGTGATATCAAGAGTGTTATAGAACTTCCTTGTGGAAGGACAATAACATTTATACCCTCTTTGTCTAGGAGAATACCCAATGAGAAAGTGCACTTTATAGCCGTTGGATCTAATTTGTTCCTGTGATGATTATGGACGATTATGGACAAACACAGTGCTCCCAAACACTTTAGGATCAAGGTTTTGAGTTAAATGACAGTTAGGATAGATACTCTTAAACACACCAATTGGCGTTTTGAACTGAATAACCCTTGAGGGCATTTTGTCAATAAGGTAAGTGGTTGTCAAGACAACTTCTCCCCATAGAAACTGGGGACATTAATGGAAAATATCAGAGCTCTAGCAGTACCAAGTAAGTGCTTGTTCTTCCTCTCAACAATACCATTTTGCTGAGGGGTGTCAACACGGGAGCTTATATGAACAATGCCTTTCTCTCTCATGAATATCCCAAGGGTTTTTTCAAAGTATTCTGACCCATTGTCAGATTTCAAAGCCTTGATATTAGTGTCAAATTGAGTATGGACCATGTAGAAATTTATAAAGATCATACCAGTTTTAGACTTCTCTTTCATCAGAAAAACCCAAGTAACCCTAGTGTGATCATCAATAAAGGTGATGAACCACCTAGTACCGGTGAAGGCTTAGGTCCCCAAATATCACTATGTATTAGGGCAAAAGGCTTAGGTGGTTGATAGTTTTTCTGGGGAAAGTTAGTCCTGGTGTGCTTAGCAAGACAACATATTTCACAATCAAAATCACTAGGTTTTTTATTGATAAACAGACCAGGAAGTAATTTTTTCATGTAAACAAAATTTTGATGTCTAAGTCTATAGTGTCACAGCATTACATTTTCACTACTTGTACTAGAACTAAGTCATCCAGAAGGTTCTTTTTCTGAGCGATCATCATTCCCAGACATGAGATAAAGACCATAATTGGTCTTAGCATTGCCAATCATCTTCCCAGTTTCGGAGTCCTGAAATCACAGGATTTGTGGAAAAAAATTAACCACCATATTGTGCTGTTGTGCTAATCTGTTTACAGATATCTGATTGCATGACAACTTTGGTACAAAAAGAACATCTTTGAGACATATGCCCTTTATGTTGATGGTTCCCATGCCCTCTACTTTATAGGTAGAACCATCAGCAATTCTGACATCTCCCTTGTGTACAAGGATGAACGGCGGAGAATAGAGACTTGTCCCCAGTCATTTGTTCTAATGCACCAGAATCAATGATCCATTGGTGCTGAACATGAGATTTAAAGGTCTAAGAAGTAATACCTGTCTGTGCAACAGATGTAGTGGATACCACAGACTGATTTCCAGAACTGGAGTCTGGGTGGAAGAACCTTTTTAAAGCTTCTATCTGCTCTTGAAAAAACTTCTCTTTTAACAGACAGATATGCTTGAGGCTCCCTCCCATTGCGAGGTCTGGGTTTCCAGTCTGCTGGTTTCCCATGTAATTTCCAGCAGGTATCTTTGATGTGCCCTTGTTTCCTGCAATGATCACACCAAGGCCTTTCATTCTTTCCTTTGTTAGATTGAAGAGACTTTGAGGTGAGTGTAGAAGTGTGTTGATGAGTGATCTGAGGTATCCCCGCCAGCTTGAGTGCTGCCTAGCATGAGTTTCCTCCTGCTTTCCTCATGTTTGGCCTCTGCAAAAGCAACTTTCAGAGTTGGGAGAGGGGATCTGCCAAGAATTCTTTCCCTGACATCATCCAAATCTGGGTTGAGCCCCATCAGAAAGGAGTAAACTCTGTATTTAAGGTGTATCACCAGTTAGATGTCCCTCTTTGCGCCTTCCAGACACATACATGAGCGGAGATCTGGACCACAAATGGTAATTGTTTCCGTTGAATTGTGGTTTGTGAGAAGGTGACTGTTAGTATCACTCCCTCCCTGAATGATATTTGTTCCCTCAGAGTGTGGAACAACATCGGTGGAGGTTGATTTCTCAATTGAAGACATTTTCCGGTTTTTGAAAAAAATCTCAGAAAATTTTGAATTTTTAATCTCGATTTGGATCAATGCTCTGATACCATGTAGGAATTAGCAGAAGAAATGAGGAGAAAAAGAAAGTTTATTGATGTAATAACTTCGTGTAGTACAACTACAAGAGAAAAAGACTAAAATAGGACTAAGAATGTACTAATAAAGCATAAAGCAGTTCTAACGGCTAGTTGTACAGGGTCCCAACGGACACCGTACAGTGAAATGCCAAAAAAAGGGAATTTAAACAAGGACCTAATTAAGATTATACAAGTAAATTAGGACCATAAAATCAACACTTTTTTTATCAGAGACTTCCCATCTGCACGTGATTCATATTTAGTAGGCTTTCTGACCTCTCTAATAAACTCATCCAATGTGTGAGCATACTTGTAAAAGCGCGCGCCATGGCGTGTGAGGCGCGCGCCATGGCGTGAGGCGGGGCTGTGACGCCTTGGTATACTCTGTGGCGCAGAAAATGTGAGGCGTGTCTATGTCGGCGCCATGGCGTGCAAGGCGTGAGGCGTGGCGCGCCATGGAAAATGAAGGGTAAAAACGTCAAACCATGTAAAAATAACATAAAACCTAGTCAACTATCTCTATTCTCTTCATTCCTCTCATTTCCATTTGCTCTTCCAAATCCTTGAGAAAAAAAAAATCGACCTTCTTGACTTCTTCCATGGGCATGGAGTAAAAAAAAAAAAATCCTAATAATTAAAAAAACCTTACTTATTCTCCTTCTTCTCATACTTACAAGCGGTCTATTGCTGCAGCTTGTGTTCGGCTTGAGTAGCAAAGCAGCGTTTTCACTTTTTTTTTTTTTTTTTTTTTTTTTTTTAAATCGTTTTTACACATGATTGTGTTAAGTAGTTTATTATTTATGTGATTATGGAGTTTTTCAGCAGCAGCCTTTTCCCGGTTTTTATTTTTAATTTTTTATATTTTTTTTATTTTTTACACATGATTGTGTTAAGTAGTTTATTATTTATGTGATTATGGAGTTGAAAAACATGTTTATAATTTCTTTTCTTGAAAGTATGATCAGATGAATTGAATCATTGTCAAAAACTCAAAGTAGTGATCTTTGTTTGTTTGATTTTCTAAAACTTTAAGTAGTGAACTAGTGATCTTTGTTTGTTATTACTTAGTAGTCTATGGATTTGATGTGTTTTATTTGTGTATGTGGCTGTTTATTACTTTATTTGCCATGAAAAGTTTTAAGGCTCCAAATAGAATGTAAAGTTATAGTGTTAAATTGTTAATGTTATCATTGTTATGGACCTTATGGTTAATCATTTACTTGGTACTTGGTAGTTTAGTTCAGTTACTTACTAATAAATAACAATTTGACCACTTCCATTTTCTTCACAATGTTGGTACTTGGTACTGTTGGTAGATAAGATATGGCTGGGGAAGAGCAATCATCCGATTCATCCGCAGCAAATAGAAAGGATATTGGTTGGAAATATGCATATTTGAAAAATATTAAAGATAGAAACTCGGTTACATGCAAGTTTTGTGATAAAACTACGAATGGAGGCATCTCTCGCCATAAGAAACATTTAGTTGGCGGTGTGGGTCTTGGTGTTACAAAATGCACCAAGTGTCCATCAGATGTTCGAGAAGAGATAATGCAAAGTATGGTGGAAAGAAAGAATGAAAAGGAAAAAGCATTGGAAGAACAATATGCCCTCAAAAGAAAGGCTAACTTTTTTGATGATTCGGATGATGAAGAAGATGCGGTAGATGTGCAAGAATGTGGTATTGGTGGTAGTAGACATAAAACCACCCAAGCAAAGTCTAATAAAAAAGGTCCAATGGACCTTTTAGTTACTAAAAGAAAGCACATGCGACGGCAAGACAAACAAGCATAGTAGATGCTTATGACAAAGAAAGCAAGAAAAAGAGTTTGCCGAGATATCTGCCGCCTTTTTATCATGGTATGATCCTTTTTAATGTTTTAAATTTGGAGGCTTTCAAGAAAATGGTGCAGTCCATTGGTGAGTATGGGCCTAATTTGAAGACACCATCATGTCATGAAGCGAGGTGTACCTTTCCTTAACGATGAAGTTCAATATACAAAGGATTTATTGAAAGAGAATGTAAGTGAAACGAAAAGTATGGTTGTTCAATTTATCGATGGATGGTCCGATAGGGAGGGTAGAACATTGATCAACATCATAGTTAATAATGCCAAAGTGGTCGATGTTCATGAGTCCTTTGATGCTTCCAACACTGTCAAGTCGTGGGACTTTGCACTTTCATTTTCTTGATGATTTTGTGGAGCGTGTTGGAGAAAAGAATGTCTTTATAAGTGGTCACGGATAATGGCGACAATTATGTCTTAGCTGGTATATTTTTTAATTTCTTTAGTTACTTTACTTACTTACTTTCTTTTGGACCCCGTGTGCTGCTCATTCCATAGATTTGATGTTGGAAGATATTGGTAAAATACCAATTATAAACAAGACCATAACTAGAGCGGGTGCTCTAGTTACTTTTACTTATGGTCATCCAAGTGTTTTGGCATTGATGAGAACATTCACCAACGATAGGGAGTTGGCCAAACATGGAATTACCCGTTTTGCTACAAACTTTCTTACTTTACAAAGCCTTCAAAGACGGCGACGGGATCTGAGGAAAATGTTTGTATCTGAAGAATGGTCAAAAAACATGTGGTCCAAAGATAGTAGGGGCAAGGCGATAAGGGATACCGTGTTTCAGATTTCTTTTTGGAATAATGTGACCTACATCTTAAAATTGATGGCCCCGTTGGTGACGGTTCTTCGCATTGCTGATAATGAAAAGACGCCTTCTATGGGTTATATTTATGAAGCAATGGATAGAGCCAAAGAAGCAATTCTTAAGTCCTTCAACAATGACCGGACAAATGTCAACAAGCTTTGGACATTATTGATCGAAGGTGGGATGATCAACTTCATCATCCATTACATCTCATGGGTTATTATTTTAACCCTTTTTTACTATCATAATCCGGAAATTGAAAGCGACATCAAGTCATGGAAGGGTCTTTAAATGCTTTGATAGATTGATTGATAACGAAGAACTTCAAAACAAGATCATGGGAGAATTGGCATCATATAAATTAGCGTAATCATTTTTGGATCCCAAATGGCTATTCGAGCAAGGAATAAGGCGAGGATGAGGATAGGATGACGCCCGGTCGGTAACCATTTTTTTTTAAATCTTTTAGTAAAACTTTACTCCAAATCTCCAATGCCAAGAAGACTAATGCATTTTTTTTTCGGTAAATAAGAATGGTGGCTTACATTTGGTGTTGGTGCACCAAATTTGCAAAAGTTTGCTATCTGGATTCTAAACCTCACCGCTAGTGTGCTTCAAGTTGCGAAAGGAATTGGAGCATTTTTGAGCATGTGAGTAGATGGTTGTAAACATGTAATTTTTACCAATTAAAGTTTACATACTCACTTTGATAAATGTGACACGATTCATTCAAAGAAAAGGAGCGAAGCTTAGACACGATAGATTACGGGATTTGGTGTACGTGAAGTACAACCAAATGTTCAAAATTAATCTTTGCAAGCATGCGGAAAAGGGATCCAATAAAGTTGAGGAACATTGATGACAATGAATGATGAGTGGATGACCTGGAGATGCAGAAATGAAAATATTCTTGATGATGAAGTGGAGGAGATGGATTGACTTTGAGGGATTTTGTGGAGGCTTCAGGGATTGAAGAAGAAGAAAGACAAACTCGAGTCGGAGTCGGGTAAACAACCGGCTTCAAACGCACCTCTGCTTCCTTCGCTTCATCATCCAAAGGCAAAGGCAAAGGCAAAAGAGGAGGCCGAGTTTCCGATCACAACTACAACTAGTGGATGAAGAGAGTGAAGAAGAATTTGAAGATTATGATATCAAGATGATATACAAGATCATCTTGATGTTGACCCATTTGTTTCGGATGATGATGACACTGACATTGATGAAAGAGTGGATGGGGAGAATAGTGATGAGGGGACGGGACCGATGGAGCTTGTTAGTGATCATGATGAGTGATGACCGATGATTCCTTGAAAGTTGAAACTTGTTTTTCCTAATGGCTAATGCCTATCTTTTATGTCATTTTGTGAACTCTAGTACTAGTATTAGTCTATTAGATTCGTTTAAAACTTTTGAAACCGGAAACCTTTTGGTTGATTGGTTAACTATAGTTTATCGGTATTCGGTAGTACTTGTTTTGTGTGTTAAAAGTTTAAAACATGTTTAGATGACATTATGTGATCTTGTTTGTTGACTTTTATATATGTTATAATCTAAAGGGCCAAAAAACGACTTTATTGCACGCCTTGCATGCATGGCGCCGCCATGGCGTGCGCCATGGCGCCATGGCGTGGGGCGCCCATGCCATGCCTCAGCCCCGCCTCACGCTTTTACAAGTATGTGTGTGAGCACTCTATCCGTGATCTTATCGTTATTCTCGAAACTATACTTAATTCCTTGCTGTTGTCATGTGTGGTTTTTCTTTTCCTTGTACTTGGTTTCCTCTACACTTGTGAGCTCATCTCCATTGCTTTGGTCTCAACAGGTTTCAATTGCTGACGATAATGAGAAAAGTGCAGTGAACATTTTAGTGAAGAAAACCAGCACGTGCTCGAACTTCACTTATAAGGAAACTATACAGGTAAATAACTTTTGAGCTTCTGCGAGTTCTGTGGTTGTGTAATTTGAACTACCATTTGATACAACTCATAATTACTTAATGGTTCAATACGTGTGTCCATAGTTTTAGAAGCCAAAAAGGCAAGCGAAGCAACGTCTAAGAGGCTTCCAAATTCAACTCATTATTTAATGCTTTTGAATTTTATTTTATTATTTATTTATTATTATTATTATTTTTTACCGGTGCATTTTCATTCCCTTAAAAAAGGGGTTCTATTGGCACCCCCAATTTACTACCGGCACCCCTATTACTCCCGGCACCACAAAAAATTACTTTGGCACCTGGTGATTTTTTATAAAGGGAACGTCAGTCACACTGGTGTTCCTTGTTGAACACCTCCCTATATAAAAAGTGTTAAAACTTAGAAACGTCAATCCATGACTTTCCACTGGTGTTCCTTGTGGCACACCAACGTCAGTGTCACTGACGTTGGTGTTCAACAAGGAACACCAGTGTGACTGACGTTTTTTTCATCCGAAAAAATAATCAAAAAATGGGTGCCGGAAGTAAAACGGGGTGCTAATAGAACCCACCTTAAAAATTGGAAGATTACACAGCAGAATTACAGCAATACAATGTAACAGACAGAAACCAAAGCACTGCAGCAGCTAACATCTGCTGAACACTATAGGATCTAAAACACAAGATACCTGTAGCTCCCGGTTTGATGTGGTCTTCTTCGCGCCTCTCCAGTCACACACGCTATCATTTGAGTCAAAAACCCTTGCTAACTGCTCCCCCACCCCCACTGTGTTGATGGGTCTACTTATTGCCTTTCTTGCCAAATGTAGTAGGCTTCATTGAAGGGAATTGAGAACAAATTTTCACTTCACTTCAATACGTTTGCAGTACATATTTATTCACAAATTTAATATTCTAGAGTTGAATTAGTATCTAATCAGATCCCTCGGGGAATCAGGGCCTGCCTATTTAAAATTAGACATGTGCACAATTCAAAATATTTCCTAAAATCCAAGATTTCATTCTACCCTATCAATGTTACAATCATGTGCTTTCCACAATCCCTCAAGCTGGTCCGTAAATATCAACAAACTCAGGTTGTCTCAACAAAACTCGAACGTGTTTTGAGTAAGCCCTCTTAGTGATCCCTACTTTTTTGTTCACTGCTTTATATGGAGATTACAAAACAATTAGAAAAGGATTCTCCGGAACTTGCCAATGAGGCATTGGCTAAGTGGTCAACTCTTAGGCACCGTGACCAAGCCAGATAACTCTTTGGTGAACACATCTACCAATTGCTCTCCCGAGCGCACAAATGGAATGCAAATTTCGTCATCCACGATCTTTTCTATGACAAAGCGACTTCAATGTGTTGTATTCTCTCATTAAACACTAGGTTTGAAGAAATGTAGATTAATGCTTGGTTACTGGAGTAGGCCTTTTGCGTTGAAATCCAATCTTCGCAAAAAAAAAGTGTTTGATCCAATACACATGAATGCCATAGCCTTGTATTCTGCTTTGGAGCTGGACCTTGATACAACATTCTGCTTACTCTTCCACGTTATCAGACTCCCACCTAGGAACGTATAATAGCCCGTGGTAGATCTATCCGATAATGATCCAGCCCAATCAACATCAATGTACCTATCAACTCGTAGGTTTCCATTTGATCTAAAATTATGTCGAGCCCTAGACTCTGTTTTAGATACCTCAAGATTCGAATCACTTCATCCCAATGTGGCTTCCTTGGACATTCTAAGATTGACTTATCACATTGACTGCATAAGAGATGTGTAGTCTTGTAATGGTCAAGTAATTCAGTTTACTACCCAATCTTCTGTATTGTATTATCAAGAACTTCACCTTTATGTTTGAGCAAATTTTGATTTGGATCGGGACTTAGGCTGAGCTTGGGTTGGGTTTGGGTTGTTTTTTTCCCATAGCTGGTTGGGTTGGATCGGATTTTTAAACCCCAAACCAACCCAAATCACTTGGAAAACCAATGGTTTGGGTGGAACCAATTTCGGTTTGGGGCTAGTTTTGATGAATTATCTTTTTGAATGCAAAAAAAATAAATCACATAACATATACTATAACAAATATTACATGATCCCCGATAAATGACTAGTTTACATCATTTTATACTAAAACTCCTTCCGTCCCACAATATAGGGGCTTTTGGAATTTACACGGTTTAAGAAAATTAATAATGAGTTGTTTTTTAAAATTTCAAGATAAAATATTGTATTGTATTTTGGGATTGACCTATAGTATTGCATTGTTTAATGTGAAACTTAAAACAATGCATTTAATATTAAATAGGGATGTGAGAATGCCTTATATTGTGGGACAAAGCCAAAAAGCTAAAAGACCCTATATTACGGGACGGAGGGAGTACAAAAGAAGAAATCCTGTTGTAAAGAGAGGGAAAAGAGACCTTTTAGTTTTAATCAAAGGCTTTCTCAATTTTATTCATCACAGAGTGGGCTGATTTATACAATCACTTAAACCCTAATTACTCCTAGAATTTAGGAAACCTGTCCATTCAGGACTCTGTACACGCAGCCAACTACATAAGCGTGTAAACCCTAATAAAGACGACAACAGCCTTATAATCCGGCATATGAAGGAATAATAATAATAATAATAATAATAATAATAATAATAATAATAATAATAATAAAAATAATCCAAAATATACTCCTTCCCACACTCCTCCTCAAGTTGGGGAAAAGATATCTATCAGGCCCAACTTGCTTACAAAATAATCAAACTCTCCCCTTCCCAAGGCTTTAGTCAATCCATCTGCAATTTGCTGGTGTTGTAAAACATAGTATAAGAAAATAGGTTTCGAATGAATACCCCTCTCAACACTTTATTACTTTATATAGAGACCATTACAAGACAATGACTTGCTGACCAAGTTATTCAGCCGACTTCTACCGACAAACCCTAGCCGACTCATAATATAGGAAAAGACAACAAAGACCTTCTAATAATAATATAATAATCTCCAACAGCTGGGTAGAGGGTAGAAAGGGTACACAGAATATCCCATTTTCCAGCTTATCCTTAATGAAGTGCCTATCAATCTCACTGGAATGGACTTTCAAGAAATTTTGTCCAAGCTTGGCATGGTTGATCCCCATTCACCATCTTGAGAGGGAGTGTGATAATTCCCCGTTTTTTTTTACTAGTTTGTATCCCTCTCTTGTAAGGGTATTATGGTCTTTTCCAGTTTATATCTTTCCCGTCTTGATTCCCCATTTTACTCTCAACAGACTCATGGGATATGAAGGGCCGTTTTCCTGATGCCTGTATTTATTTTCTAATAGCTGTCTAAACAGCTTAGCTACTTACCTTTTCAATGTTGTAATCTCTATATTTTCTCAGTTGTAACATATTTTGATTAAGTTCAATAATAAAAAAATTATCTTTTCCTTTGAACACTTATACGACACACCCAAAGACTTTTAGTGGGAGGGAATGAAGAATTTTCTAGGAACAAGATAGGAAAGGAGATTCATTACTCAAAACTCTGGTAGGCATCTTGTTTATGAGATGACACGAAGTAAAAACTTCATCACTCCTACAATGCTTAGGAACATTCATATGAAGCATTAATGTGCGTGCAAGATCAATAAGTTGACGATTATTACGTTTTGCTTTACCATTTTGCTGTGTTGTGTATAAACAAGAAGATTAATGAATTATACCATGAGAAGTAAGAAACTCGGAAAATGGATTTATACTCTCTTGCATTATCTAAACGTACCATTCGAACTTGACAATTGAACTGAACTTGGACTTGCCGACTTTTTTTAAAGCAAGAGACTATCTCAGTTTGAGATTTTATTAT
The DNA here is from genome assembly GCA_026214975.1 of Gentiana macrophylla. Lineage (NCBI taxonomy): Eukaryota > Viridiplantae > Streptophyta > Magnoliopsida > Gentianales > Gentianaceae > Gentiana > Gentiana macrophylla. Next base: position 66,851 of record JAOBSW010000123.1, on the reverse strand, counting down.
GTAAAACCATGTCATACAAGAATGATCATTGTTAAATGCTACCTCCGTCCATAAATATGTCACTTTAGGCAAAAAAAAATTGTTCCTTAATATTAGTCACTTTAAAAGACCAAGAAAGCACTTATTACATTTTTCCAATCTACTGCCCCTAATTTATTAATCATTCAACAACTTTTCGAACCTCTCATTCCTTGCATTAATTGTATTCAAAGGGTAAATTAGACTTTATTATCCAAAATTAATTACATACATCCACTTTCTTAATCTGTGTGCAAACCCCTAAAGTGAGTTTTATTTAGGGACGGAGGTAGTAGTAAAAGATAAAAAAAACTAAGATCGAATAGTATGATTCCTTCTCTCTCATTCATTACTATATATAGAAGAAACAATACATTAGATGAACCACACATACTCCTAACCCTAATGGGCTTTACTTGATCCTTACTCCAAGATATCTAAGTCGGCTAGGCAAATGGGCCGACAAACAAAACAAATAATAATAATAACAACAATAATAAACTTTAATATCTATAACTTCCCCTCAAGTTGGAGCATAGATGTCAAACGTGCCTAGCATGGAATAAACAAATTTAAGACGACCTCCTCCCAATGTCTTCGTGAATACATTGACCAACTGCTCCCCATATCGCACAAACGGAGTACAAATCTCTTCAGCCATAAACTTCTCTCCGACGAAATGACAATCCACTTATGTATGCATAGTCTTCTCATGAATACATGATTCGATGCTATGTAGATTGCTGTTTGATTATCACTGTGTTGTGGCACTGCCCTTTTAATTAGAAATCCAATCCCAACTAAGAAATACTTGATCCACATCAACTCACTGCATATTTGTGCCATAACTCGATATTCTGCCTCAACAATAGATATTGATGTAAGAAATAAAGCAATGAGAGAAAGTATTCTTGTATTATTAGAATATAAGCTCATTAAATGTTATTACAACTACCACTTCCTTAAATACACTTTAGGAAAGGCTCCAACGGCTAGTTGGATGAGAGAGGGTGCTGGGAACACTGTTCCAACGGTAATAAAAGGACAGTGGCCCAACACTTGAAACTACTAGGAAGAGGACAAACTAACAGCTCTATTGTACCCCTAATTAACTCCTTAATTAATATGAGATTAAGGATAGATAAAAGGATATAATTGGCTATAGTAACAGTAACAAGGGGTAAAACAGTCATTTCCAACACTCCCCCTCAAGCTGGTGAATGGATATCAATCATTCCCAGCTTGCTAAGGAGATAGTTGAGAGGCTTCTTAGGTAGACCCTTTGTTAGTAGATCAGCAATCTGTTCTTGTGAGTGAATAAAGGTAGTCTTTATCAGCCCACTGTCTAGTTTTTCTTTGATGAAATGCTTGTCCACTTCCACTTGCTTGGTCCTATCATGTTGCACAAGGTTATGTGAAATATCTATGGCAGATTGATTATCACAATACAAGATCATTGGAGAAATCCTTTGGATCTGAAGATCATCCAAAATGATTTTGAGCCATAGTAATTCACATACACCAATAGCAAGGGATGAACTCAGCTTCTGCACTGGATCTTGCTACAACAGGTTGTTTTTTACTTCTCCATGCTATAGGATTCCCAAACAGGAACACACAATGTCCAGAGGTAGATTTTCTATCATCTTGACACCCTGCATAATCTGAGTCTGTGTAGGCAGCTATAGTCTTCTGAATTCCCTTCTTAAAGAATGCCCTTGCCTGGACAGCTCTTAAGATAGTAAACAATTCTCTCAGCAGCCTTCTGGTGACACTTCTTAGGATTATGCATGTATCTACTCACTATATTGACAGCATACGCAATGCCAGGTCTGGTATGAGATAGATAGATGAGTCTCCCCACTAGTCTTTGATAAGCTTGCTTAGCCACTAGTTCATCTTCTGGTGCAAGAGTCAGACCATGATTGGGATCAATAGGTGTATCAACTGGTTTGCACCCCTATTTTCCCAGATCTTTGAGAAGATCCAGAATGTACTTTTGTTGGCAGATAAAGATCCCTAGCTCGGAGTGAAGTACTTCAATCCCTAGGAAGTATTTCAACTTCCTTAGTTCTTTTATATCAAATTCTTTGCACAAAAAAGACTTTAGGAAGGAATTGCCACCCACATCATCCCCAGTGATGATGATATCATCAACATACGCTAGGAGAATAGAGACATTCCTAGATTGTTATGTTTGATGAATAGGGTATGATCCCCTTGACTCTGTTTGTATCCCAGATTCACCATAGTTTTGGCAAATCTACCAAACCAGGCCTTAGGGGATTGCTTTAATCCATAAAGGGCCTTGTTTAGTTTACAAACTTTACCTTTATCAGTTTGAAACCCGGGAGGAACATCCATGAAAATGGTTTCCTCTAAATCACCTTGAAGGAAGGCATTCTTTACATCATATTGATGTAACTTCCAGTCTAAGTTGACTGCCAAAGACAACAGGACATGGTGTCATTTTTGCCACAGGAGCAAGAGTTTCAAAGTAGTCCACCCCATGTGTTTGGGTGTACCCCTTTGCAACAAGTCTAGCTTTATATCTTTTCAATGTCCCATCAGAGTTGTATTTGTTGGTGAAACCCATCTACAACCAACTGTTCTAGCACCTTTAGGAAGAGAGACAAGCTCCCGGTCTTTTTCTTTTCCAATGCCTTCATTTCTTCTTTCATAGCATTTGTCCAATTTTCATCAGTCAATGCTTCATTTAGATTCTTAGGTACAGAATCATTGATCAATCTTTTCATAAAATTCCTCTGTTTTTTAGAAATCTTATTGTAAGATAGGAAATTTCTCAAAGAATGTTGAGTACATGCCCTTTTGCTTTTTCTTATAGCAATGGGAATGTTCTCTTCCACAGTAACTGTGGGTTCCTCAGAGGTATTACCAAATAACTCAGATCCAGACCACTCATCATGTTCAGATGATTGAGTTCTGGATGGATTTTCATGACCAGAGGATTGAGACTCCTCATTCATAGTATGTGGTCCCTGGATAGTATAATTTTCCAGAGGAACCACATTTTTCAAATTGATCCATGTTTTCCTTGTATAGATAATAGGATCTTTTCCTTTTTCTTTATCCCCCACATCAGTATTTTCTGTGGGATGTGAGTTGTTATTTTGGGAATTACCAGATTCATGAATTTCCTCATTAATCTCTGGATCACCCATATTGGCACATTGGTCAGTATTCTCCCCCCCTGACTTGTATGGTCAGGATTGTCATCAAGGAGATACAAATCTCTTTCAGGATTAGAGGGTAAGTTCCTCCCCTTAGATATAGATGTCCCATAAAAATAGGGACACTTTTCATAGAAAGTCACATCCTTAGATATGATAACTTTCTTAGTAAGAGGGTGGTAGCACTTGTACCCCTTTTGTGTGTTTGAATAGTCAATAAGTACACACCTTAAAGCCCTTGGATCAAGTTTTCCCCTGTTGGGTATATGGATGTGAGCAAACACTTCACATCCAAAAACTTTGGGAGGTAACCCCTCAGTAAGTCATTGTACCCATCCTTTAGCACTTCAATAGGACTTTTCTTTTCCAAAACTTTACTGGGAGGTCTATTGATTAGGTGAGCAGCTGTAAGAACAGCTTCTCCCCAATAGTTCTTAGGCAAATTCAATTGGAATAACAGTGCCCTTGCAGTTTCTAAAAGATGCCTGTTTTTCCTTTCAGTCATCCCATTTTGTTGGGGTGTATGAACACAAGAGGACTCATGAATTATCCCTTTTTCCTCACAGAAAGGATTAAGAGACTTGTTAAAGTAATCCCTGGCATTATCAGACCTTAACCTCTTGATCTTAGAATTGAATTGAGTTAAGATCATATTGTAGAGCACAAGGGACACACTAGTCAAGTCAGATTTCTGTTTCATCAGATAGATCCAAGTAGTTCTGGTGCAGTCATCTATAACGGAGACAAACCAGTGAGCACCGTTAATGTTAAGAGAGGTAGAGGGGCCCCATATATCACTATGACTCAGATCAAAAGGATTAGAAGCACAATGAGACTGATAAGATAATTAACTCTTTTATGTTTGGCAAAAATACATTCATTACTTTTAAAATTCTCAGCATTTGAGTCCTTACACAAACTAGGAAACAAATGTCTTAAAATTTGAAATGAAGGATGCCCTAATCTTCTATGATACATCATGAGTTTATCACTATTAGTTTCAGAAAAACAACAGATTTTTTCAAAAGTTTCTTTATCTTCCTTTTGATCTTTCACAAAATAGAGGCCTCTCTTATCCTAGCAAGTCCAATCTTCCTCATTGTTGCCAACTCCTGAATCACACAGAAATTAGTAGAGAACAAAACATAGCATTTTGAATCTCTAGTAAGTTTTCTGACAGAGACAAGGTTAGCAGATAACTCAGGAAACAAATAAGACATTTTTAAGTGTTAAGAAGTCATTTAACTTCACATTCCCAGTCCCAGCGATTTTAACCGTAGAGCCATTTGCAACAGTAATGCTCCTGTTAGTTTTGCAGGGGACATAGGACTCAAAGAGGTGCAGGGCATGGCACATGTGATCAGTAGCCTCAGAATCAACAACACAACCCTCAGTGACCTTTTGATTTAAAAGGTTAAGGGAAGCCATACCTGAGAAAACCATAGCAGAGGAGAGGTTTTCCAAGGTATCTAGGAACTTCCTTAACTTTTCAATCTCAGTCTGACCAAGAATAGAGTTCTGATTTGAGGTAGTCTGTTTCACCCCATGAGTGCAATCTTCTTTACTTTTTAGAATTTGCAGCATGAGCAAGGGTATTATTCTTCCCAGGTCTGCCATGCAATTTCCAGCAGAATACTTTGGTGTGCCTGCTTTTCTTGCAGTGAGTACAGTAGAGGTTATCTGTATCAGAAGTTTTCTGATTTTGCCTTTGATTTTCCCTAGACTCATTTGTCTTAGGAAATCCAGACCTGTTAGGACCAGCAAGGAGAGCAGAACTCTCAGTGTTTATGGGGTCAAGCATGACACCCCTTCTTCTTTCTTCAGCTCTAACAATAGATATTGTTTCATTTAGAGTAGGAAGATCTTCCTTCCCCAAGATTTGAACCCTGACTGGATCAAAATCCTTGTTTAAACCTGTAAGAAAGGCAAAAATCCTCTTTTTCCATCATTTTCCTTACAATGGCAGCATCATCAATGTCTTTAATTTTAATGCATTGATAGTTATATAATTCTTGCCAGAAACTTTGGAGAAGTCCAGAATATTCAGTGATGGTCTTGTTACTTTGTTTAGTGTTTTGAATCATTGCCCTTATCTCATAGATTTGAGCAGCATCATTCACCTTAGAGTGGGATTGCTTTGAATGATCCCAGATTTCCTTAGCAAACTCTAGGAACATGCAAGTATCACTGATTTCTGGAATCATCGAGCTCCAGAGCCAAGACATCGCCATAGAGTCCTTCTCATCCCAATTAGCATATTTGGGATCATTCTTGGCAGGACCAGTCCCCAGCAGGTGGCTCAATTTGCCTCTACCTTTCAAGAAGGTTCTGACAAATTGTGACCACTTAAGATAGTTTTTTCCATTCAACTTATATGCAGGCTGAATGTTTTGAAGCTCCTAGAAGGTATGGAAGTTTCGGAAGTAATAGAATTAGTGGCTACACTGCAGTGAATTCAGCCATTTAAAAGAGAGACGGATTTTGAAAAAAAAAGGTCCTAGAAAAGAGCCTAAATCTCTGATACCATGTAAGAAATAAAACAATGAGAGAAAGTATTCTTGTATTATTAGAATAAAAGCTCATTAAATGTTATTACAACTACACTTCCTTAAATACACTTTAGGAAAGGCTCCAACAGCTAGTTGGATGAGAGAGGGTGCTGGGAACACTGTTCCAACGGTAATAAAAGGACAGTGACCCAGCACTTGAAACTACTAGGAAGAGGACAAACTAACAGCTCTATTGTACCCCTAATTAACTCCTTATTAATATGAGATTAAGGATAAATAAAGGGATATAATTAGCTACAGTAACAAGGGGTAAAACAGTCATTCCAACAATTGACACCATTTTCTGCTTCTTGCTCTTCCAAGTAATCAGGCTTTCCCCTAAAATGGTGCAGTAGCCTGTAGTAAACTTCTTATCCGACAGTGAGCCTGCAGTAGAGTTTTAGGTCAAAGATCTTGGGGGACTTAGATATTTTCTGGGTATGGAAGTGGTAAGGTGCAACTAAGGAATCTCTATCTCTTAGTGAAAGTATGTCGTAGATCATCTTCAAGAAACAGGGATGCTGGGGTGCAAACATGTGGCTTCACCTACATCTTAAGCAATCCAAATTGGCTCCAAAGAAGATAGTGCCTTTGAAGACAAAGAGATGTATCAAAGACTTGTTGGCAAGCTTATCTACCTATCACACCCATGTCTTGATATTTGCTTTGCTGTCAGTTGGTTAGTCATTACATGCACAACCCAACAAAACTGAGTATGCAAGTTGTTTATAGAATATTAAGATACTTGAAGGGCATTTCTGGTCAATGTCTGTTTTTTAAACAGTCTAATAACATAGATTTGGACCTATATACGGATGCAGCTTGGGTTGGTTCCATTCTTGATCAGAAGTCTACTACTGGCTACTGCACTTATGTCTGTGGAAACCATGTTACTTAGATGATCTAGAAACAACCCACTGTGTCCAGGAGTGGTGCGGAAGCAGAGCTGAGGGCCCTTGCTGTAGGTGTGCGTGTAGGCCTTTGGATTCAAAGAGTTCTCTAAGAGCTACATGTAGCAGCTGTCTTACCTACAAGACTATTTTGTGATAACATTTCAGCTCTCAACATGGCTGAAAATTCTGTAAATCATGTTGATATTGATCGTCATTTCATCAAGGAACAAGTGGATACTCGTTCTATCAGTCTTCATTATGTTCCTACACAGTTCCAAATTGCTGACGTCCTAACAAAAAAATTCTCTCCTAGCTGTTATCAAGACCTATGTTTTGTTCCAAGCTTGGTTGTACCTATCTACAACCAAGCTTGAGAGAGGGTGTAGAAGTATTAATGAAGTATACTATGGGAATCATTTATTAATGCTTAATATTATTACAGTCAATAGCTGTTATGTATTGGCTATTAATGAGTCTAGCTGTCTTATTTAGGTTCTGCCGCCTCATTTGAATCTTAGGCTGTTGGGCATCCTTACCAACGGCTAGTTGTAATTTTTATTTCATCCCTGTCGTAATAATATTAAGTGAGAATTATCAATAAAATTAATTTTCTTTTCCACTTCAGTTTCCTTGTGAATACTGGCACCATCTTGGCACTTCCAGTTGTAGACTTCATATGTATCGAGTCGTTGCCAAGATCTTGACTAGAAATCATAATAAGAGGTGGCATTCTTGTCGCCTCATTTGAGATCTTGAAGTTTGACTTCTGATGTGTTGTCTCGTTTGGAGTACATTTATTTGGCAGCTTTCCAGATTTCATGTGGAGTCTCATAGAATAAGAAGTCTTCACTGATTTCTGATACCATTGAGCCATTTAGCCATGACATGACTAGATAGTTTTCCGCTTTCCATAGGATCCTGGATTGAAGGTGCCTGTAAGGTTCAAGTCCGTTATTCATCTTTGCCTTTATCAATGATCAGCATCCGGATGGATCTATACCATTGTAAGTGATTGCTTCGATTGAGCTCATCTGCTGAAATGGTCATCATCATATTTTCTGCCCCTTATGACCCTGCCTCAGCTTTGAAAGTTGGGGTGTATGTAGCCTCAATGGCTGAAGATGCAGTATCTGACACCATTTAAAAAAAATTAAATTTCGAAGATGACAATTTAAGTTTATGACTTTGATATCTTATAGAAAAGAGAGAAATATAAGAGTTTTCCTCTTACTGCAGACTGAGGTTACACTAATATATAGGCAGTTAGCTGTGTGTGCCTTGTAACAACTAGGAATCTATCATGGGAAAGTAATTACAGCCTTTAAACATGGAAGGAGGCTAATCTTCTTTAATTCAATATTAAAAACAGTTGCACAGTGCCTAATTTAATTAGTATTAAATGCAGCAAATCCAGCAAATAAAGAAGTCAAACGATCTAAATCTTCAGCAGTAGCTGTGATTGACCCCTTAAGTGTGACTACCCTGGACAAAAAGCCAAACTGCATGCACATCTTAAGTTAAATTTGTTCCTTTTAGAGTTTTATAAGCGTTATGCTTCACTTAATAGCTTATTTATTCCCATCAATTTTTTTCTTTGCAGACAGCAATTATTGCACATCGCCACCTATGCCCTGAGAATTTACAGGCTGATGAGATTGAGGTATTGTTGTTTTCTAAATGTGCAGTTGCTTCTATTCTGTATTTTAGTTCAGTCTTTTCTTTGCAGCTGATCTTGTGAATTGTTTCTCTCTGATGTTTGTAATTATTCAATTGGTTGATGATACCGCATTGATGGTGTTGAATTTATAACATCTTTGGGTGCACTCTCTTACATTACCTATTAGCTCAAGCTGCATTATGTTTTGTCCTTCAGATTTATGTTCTGAGAAAGGTTGACCAAAACTTTAGGGTATTCTCAATCAGAGATATTGAAGCTCTAGACGATTTTAACTTTGAGGCGACTTTTGTAAATGGGAATTTAGGGAGCAGTCGGTGGCCAGATGTGGGTAAGCAAGAAACTGGAAGCCAAAGTACTCACTCCATTCATTTGACTTTTCTCATTTTTGTTTTATTTTATTCTTTGTGATCGGTTTAGTGTATTGTTTCTGATTTATTCTACCTCGGTTCTAAAGGTACCCCCACTTTTACTGTTGACACCCATTTTTTGATTTTTTTTTTTATTAACAGAACATCGATGTGGCACCGCGTTGATATGGAACACCAACTTCGGTGACACGGCGTTCTATTAAAAAGCGAAAGTTGGTGGATTGACGCTTCTAAGTTGTGACACTTTTATAACGTGAAACGTCGGTGCCATCGACTTTCATTTTTGAACACCAACGTCGATGTCGATTATCACCGGCGTTGGTTTTCAATAGCAACGTCGATGGTTGCCACTAACGTTCCGTTCATCAAAAATCATCGTGGTGTCGGAGTAATTTTTATGGTGCCGGGAGTAATGTGGTGCCGAGTAAAAAAGTGGGGTGCCTTTAGAACCCCCCTTATTCTATTGTGAACAAAAACGAGTACCAAGAAGGAGGAGTTAACATGGATAGCATTTTGAATACTTCAATCGCCTAATTAATGTTGACTGAGCATCTGTTTTCTTATTTGTTCTATTAACAATCAGAGACGAGAGAAAAGAAAAGAAGAATCAGCTACAACCGTGAAACACAGATCTGGTGCGGTGGTTGGGATTCGGAGCTGTGTGAGAACCTCACTACTTTAAACTAGTAGCATTGATAATTCTCTGTTATATATATTGTTGAAAGATGTGTTTATTAGCCTTAATTGGTGTTAATTATCTTGTCTTTTGTTCCTAAGTACCCTTGTAGTGGTCTAATCATGGATGTGTGTAGTAAAACTGTTTTTACTGTTCACTAGCCGTTGTTAGGGAAGAATCAAATTTGAATTCATCTTCCTGGAACTCTGAAACTGCAATGATGTCATTCTCTTCTCATAAACTCAATGGTGACAACTGACAACTTTCTCCAGTGGTCCATGTCTGTGAGGCTCTTACTGAAAGAGGCAAAGAAGAGTACCTTACTGTGAAAGCAAAGCACCAAAGGCTGATGAACCAAACTACAAGAAGTGGAGGGTTGAAAACAGCCTTGTTATGTCTATTCTTTTTGGGTCTATGACCCCAACAACTGCTGAAAACATCATCCTCTATGATACTGTAGAGGAAAGTTGTATTCCCAAAAGGAAAACACCTCAGAAGTCTATGAAATTGAAGCCAAGATGCAAGAGATGAAACGAGGAGACGTCTGTATAACAGATTGCTACAATCTTTTATCTAGATCTTGGCAACAACTTGATAACCTTGAAAACATAACATGACATTCTGTTGAGGATGCCACGTTGTAAACATATTTGAAAGATCAAAGAAGGATCTTTAATTAACTTTCTATAATTAAGGAGCCGGCAATTGCTAATCCCTAGCACTTAACCAAAACCCTAAATCTTAAAATAGGCAAAAATACATTTATGCCGTTATTATTATTATAATAATGAAAAACACATCAAATATTCAAATAACACGGCTGAATCTCTTCACTCCCTCTCAAGTTAAGCATGGAGATTCAACATGTTTAACTTGCTCATGAACTTCTCAATTCCAGGCTCACCAAGGCCTTAGTTAATCCATTTGCAACTTGCTGAGCCGAGGGCATGAAAGGCAAGCAGATCAGTCCATCATGCAACTTCTCCCTGATGAAGTGTCTGTCTATTTCTATGTGCTTGATCCTGTCATGTTGGACATGATCATTTCCAATGTCAATTGCTGCTTTGTTATCACAATATAGTTTCATAGGCAACTTAACAGATGTCAAAATATTCTCCAACACTCTTTTTATCCACAGTTCACACACACCAAGTGCCATGACCCTATATTCAGCCTTAGTTGTACTCCTGGCCACCACCCCCTGCTTTTTACTTCTCCAAGTCACTAAATCCCCCAAACAAAACTACAATATCCAGTAGTGGACCTTCTTTTTGCTGAGCCTGCCCAAACAGCATTTGTGTACACTTCCACACTAGTGCTAGAGTCCTGGCATTTGTTTTGCAGTGAGCCTGGTTAGCCAATCATGCATCAACCCACCGAAGGACACCTTAGAAAATCCCTAAGGATTCTGAGATATTTGAAGTAGGCACCTGGTCAAGGATTGTTCTTCAGAAGAGAGCAAAACAGAGACAGACTTATTTGAGATCTTGATTAGGCGTGGTCTAAGAAGACAACATATCTACAATCACATCACACTACCTAAAGTGCAATTTGGTAACTTGGAAGAGCAAAAAGCAGTCTACTGTCTTAAGAAGTAATGTTGAAATGGCGTTGGGAGTTTGTGAGGGATTATGGCTAAGGAAAGTGCTAGTTGACCTGAATTTGTTAAAATCAACACATCTCAGGTTATACTGCGACAATTCATCTGCTCTAAGCATGGTTGAGAATCCAGTTTAACATGATAAGTCCAAACACAGACATATAGACATACATTATATCAGGGAAAAAGTGGAAGATCATATCCTAAGTCTAAACTATATCTCTACAAAGGATCAACTTGCAGATATTCTCACCAAACCGGTCACGACGAAGACCCTTCAAGATCTTATGTCCAAACTTGGTTGCATTGAGATCTACAAACAAGCTTGAGGGGGAGAATTGAACAAAATTAGTCTCCCGTGATTCTTCTAGAAGGATTTAGCATTTCCTGGGATTTAATTTGGTGTAATTAGCTTGTGATTAACAGGTGATTAAGTATCTTTTTCTGAATGGTAACTTATTTTTAGATTTACCATTCCGAGTGCTAAAATCATGGAGTCATTTTTTCCTGTTGACTTGCGTTGATTAGGATTAATTAGAACTTTCTTTATATAGCTCCTTGACTTGTAGTAGGTCTCTTTGATTGTAGCCTATAAATACAGTGTACATCTCCTTGGTGTAATACAAGAGAAAAATTTCTCTAAATTCCATAGTTCCCCTCAGAGAGACATGGCGCATAAGATGGAAAACAGTAAAAAATCAGGGGTCATATGATCAGTGGCTCCAAGTCAACCACCCAATCCCTAGTAACATTCTGATATAGAAGATTTAAGGAAGCCATACCTGAAAACACCATAGAAGAAGAGGGGTTATCCAAGGTATCCAAAAACTTCCTTAATTTCTCTATTCCAGATTGTCCAAGGGTGGTATTCTGATTCATGGTGGTTTGATCCAGCTCCTGAACATTATTCTCTGCTTTCCTGGAATTTGCCGAGTGTGCTAGGGATTCTTTATTCTTAGTATGCCTGCATTTCTTACAGTGAGTAGAGAACAGATTGTCACCGTCTCCAGGTTTTAGATTATCTTTCTGAATCTTCTTTTCTGGATACCCCTTAGACTCACAAGCCTTAAGGTAACCCTGATTTTTCTAACCTGTAATAAGAGCAGATCCTTCAACATGGATAGTGTACATGCTCCTGCTCCTGCTCCTGCCATCTACAGCTCTAACAATGGATATTTGTTTCATTCGATCATTTTTCCCAAGAATTTGGACTCTGACAGGGTCAAAATCTTGGTTTAACCCAGTAAGAAAATCATAGATCCTTTCTTATTCCATCATTCTCCTTAGGATGGAAGCATCATCACTATCTTTCATTAGAATGAATTGATAGTGATCAAGCTCGTGCCACATCCCTTGGAGAAGATTGGAATATTCAATAATTGATTTATTACCTTGCTAGTGTATTGAATCTTTGCTCTTATCTCATAGATTTGTGCAGCATCATTCACCTTGGAGTAGGTTTGCTTGATAGTGTCCGAGATCTCTTTGGCAGAATCTAAGAACATGCAAGTATCACTAATCTCTGTGATCATAGAGCTCCACAACCAAGACATGACCATGGAGTCCTTTTATCCCAGCTGGAGTACTTGGGATCAGTTTTAGCTGGACCAGTCCCCATTAGATGGCTGATTTTGCCTCTACCTCTCAAGAAGGTTCAGACAAATTAGAACCAATTGAGGTAGTTTTTTTCCATTGAGCTTATAAGCAGCCTGAATGTTCTTTAACTCCCCTGATATAATAGGGGTTTCAGACTAATTGACTTCAGCTGAGCTCGTGGTGGTTGAATCAGCCATAGAGGAAAGAGCACATATGAATTATTTTTGAAAAAAACAGGAAATAGAGAACCTAAGTCTCTGATACCATGTAAGAACTTAAAGCGATGAGAAAGTATTCCTTATAATCATAATAGGAAAGCTCATTAAGTAATTACAACTAAGCACCCTCTTTATATAAGAGAATGTGTGTCCAACGGCTACTGGGAAAAAGCAGAAAACACTGTCCAAAGGTAATGTTGGACAGTGGACTTGTTGTAAAACAGGCTGGAAAAGAGGGAAAGACTTAGCACCTGATTATCCACTAATTAGGTCAATAATTAGGATTAATAATAAACTACTAAACATAAAGAGGATTACATAATTGTACTTCTAAAATATAGATTAGCAAGTATTGTAGAATTTAGGAAGATAAAAGTGTAGAAGAGAATTATATTCTTCTTATTATGAATGAGCTGAAGTAGCTGAGTATATAAAGCAAATACAAATATGGGCAGACAAGTACTTAAATGCTAGGTGGCTAATAAATGGGTAGTTGGAATCAAGGTTTTAAGGCAAAACGGCTAACTAATGAACCAACTAATTAACTACAATATTACAACTTTATAATATAGTTGTAATAACTGTATTACAATAAGATTAATTCTAATAGCATAAATATTAACTTATACTTCTCCTCAAGCTGGTTTATATATGTCTAATAAACCAAGCTTGCCACAGAACTGTTGGAATGGGGCCCTAGGCAGACCTTTTGTAAATATATCAGCAACTTGTTGTTTGGTGTTGATGTAGGATAGGTTGATGCTGCCATCTTCTTGGATTTCTTTAATAAAATGTCTGTCAATCTCTATATGTTTAGTCCTTTCATGCTGGACTGGATTGTTAGAGATTTCAATAGCAGATTTACTATCATTGAACAGATTGATAGGACTTGAGTCGGGAATCTTTAATTCTTTCATGATTCTTTGGATCCACAATAGCTCACATATTCCTAGGGCAATTGCCCTAAACTCTGCTTCTGCAGAACTTCTTGCAACAACAGATTGTTTTATACTCCTCCATGACACCAAATTCCCAAACAGATAGATGCACCACCCAGAAGTGGATCTTCTATCAGTGGCTGAACCAACCCAATCAGCATCAACATAGCCTTCAATCCTAGATGTTCCTTGTGATTTGAACAAGATACCCTTGCCTGGACTTCCTTTTAGGAATTTCAGTAGCTCATAGCTCCATCAAGGTGAATTTGTTTGGGGTAGTGCATAAATTGGCTCAGTTGGCTGACAGCAAAGGATATGTCAGGTCTTGTATGGGACAAGTATATTAGTCTTCCCACTAATCTTTGAAATTTTTCTTGATTTACAGGGGCACAATCTTCTTTTCCAAACTTTATTGTATTATCCACTGGGGTATCAATAGGTTTGCACCCCAGCAGCCCATACTCTTTGAGTAGATCCATACTGTACTTCATTTGAGTAAGTAGGATGCCTTCTTTGGATCTGGCTACCTCTATCCCCAAGAAATACTTCAGTGATCCAAGGTCTTTAATTTCAAACACAGTTTTCAGAAGATGCTTGAGATTGACAATGTCGCAACTGGAGTTTCCAGTGATGACAATGTCATCAACATAAACAATGAGGATGGTTACTCCTCCTGATTCGGTATGCTTGTAGAACAAAGTGTGATCACTATGCCCTTGAGCATATCCTCCTTTTTTCATAACTTTAGAGAATCTGCCAAACCATGCCCTGGGAGATTGTTTAAGTCCATATAAAGACTTATGCAATCTACACACATGATTAGGTTTAACAACAAAGCCAGGGGGTGGTCCATATGCACCTCCTCTTTCAAATCACCATTCAGAAAGGCATTGTTTACATCCATTTGATGTAATGCCTAGTTGTTCACAGCAGCTATAGAAATAATGATTCTAACAGTGTTAAGTCTGGCCACAGGAGCAAATGTTTCATGAAAATCAACTCCATAGGTTTGTGTGTATCCTTTGGCAACCAATCTGGCTTTGTGCCTATTAATGGTTCCATTAGGATTGTGTTTTACAGTGAACAACCATCTGCATCCAACAGGTTTTACACCCTTTGGCATAGGTACCAAATCCCAGGTGTGGTTGTCCTCTAGGGCATTTAGTTCCTCCATGACAACATTTTTCCGTTGAGGACAACCAAAAGCTTGTTTGATGGTTTTAGGAATGCCAATTGAGTCTATCTTAGCAAGATAAGACTGAAAAACAGTGGAGAGCTTACCATAGGAGACAAACCTGTCAATAGGATGTTTTGTACATTCTCGTGTGCCTTTCCTTATAGGCAGTTCTTTAGGTGGTGACAGCTCTTTAGTAGGTGAGTGTTCACACCTTTGTTGCACATGTGGCAATTCCTCATTCTCAGATTCCACATTATCAGTGTCTTGATGAGTGATGTCCAATCCTGCAGAGAGACCATGATGTTCCTGCAAGGTTTGGTTAGTGCAAACATTAGGAGTTGGTGTTGGAGGGCTAAGAGTTCTTTTGTCTAGTATAGACAACGATTTCTTGTTCTGGCAGAGAGACCCCATGTTCTGACTGTTGTGGTGGTGTTTCCTCAGGTATACTAAGATCAACAATGGGAGCAATCGCATCATTATTATGAAAGGTGTACTGATTAAAATCAGTATTCTTAATCTGAGAGTAGTAAGGCTGATCTTCATAAGAATTGACATCATAAGATGTGTAAAAACAGTTGGTCTTAGGGTCAAAACACTTAAAACCTTTTTGAGTAGCTGAGTACCCAACATAAATAGTCTTAAGAGCCCTTTGTCCAATTTTACTCTTGTTCTGGGAGTGAATATGGACAAATGTTGTACAGCCAAAAATCTTGAGAGGTATGGATGTAAACAGCTTAGAGTTTGGGTAGGATGCAGTTAAGGTTTCAATGGGGGTTTTGAAATACAGGATTCTGGATGGCATTCTATTTAGAAGGAATGCTGCAGTGAGGACTGCTTCTCCCCAATAAATAGGAGGCACATCATATGCAAAAAGTAAGGATCTTGTAACCTCCAAGAGGTGTCTATTCTTCCTCTCTGCCACTCCATTTTGTTGTGGAGTATTAGGGCAGGAGGTTTGATGGACAATGCCTCTATCAGTCAAGAAAGGTCCCAAGCATGAATTCAAATACTTTGTGCCATTATCAGACCTAAGTATTTGAATCCTAGCCTGAAACTGAGTTTCAATCAGTTTGTAAAAAAATTCAAAGATAGTCCTAACCTCTGTTTTTTGCTTGTGGTCATCTATGAAGGTTACAAACCACCTTTTGTGAGTGAGGTTAGGGTTTTGGGAAGGTCCCCATACATCAGTGTGAATCAGTTTAAAAGGCATAGATTCCTTATAAGAAATAGATTTAAAAAAGTGTCTAGTGTGTTTTGAAAGTTCACAAAATTCACACTTTAAATCATCCATTCTTATTACAGAAAATAAAGTTGGGTACAATTTTTTGAGATAATAAAAATTAGGATGTCCAAGTCTCAAATGCAACATTCTGATCTTAGTACACTTAGGGGAATCAGGGGAAACACTTAAGCCTTTAACAGTCTTCACAGTCTTGCCATGAAGGATGTATAGATACTCAATCTTCCTAGCACTGCCAATATTCTCCAAAGATCCCAGGGCCTCAAACTCACAATGAGTAGGGTAAAAATTAACTCTACAGTTTCTTTCCTTTGAAAATTGACTGACGGAAAATAAGTTACAGTCTAGTTTTGATACAAAGAGAACATATGTGAGAGTGAGATTATGGGATAGAGCAATAGTGCCTTTTCCTTCCACTTTGGAACAAGTGCCATCAGCAATTTTTACAAAGTGAGGAAGAGTGTTGTTTGAAAAAGAATCAAATAGAGAGAAGTCTCATGTCATATGGATAGAGGCTCCTAAATCTATAATCCAAGAGTTCTTACCATTCTGAGCTGTTGCACCAATAGAAGTCTCAGCACCAGGTTGTGGCATCCTTTTGTCAAACAGTTGATTTAAGGCCTCCATTTGTTCTTTTGAGAAGAGGTTTGACTTCTCAATAGCATTGTATGCCCTTTTTCGATCAGTCCAGTTGCCTTCACTTTTGTTGCTTTGGGTCTTTTGCATATGAGGGGGCTTTCCATGGAGGTTCCAACATGAGTCTTTGGTATGGCCCTTCTTTTTGCAGTGGTCGCACTGTAAGTTTCCTTTCTGATCATTCCTTTTGTACGAGTTCTTGTTGTGTCCTCCCATAAAAGCAGATTCACCATTCCCAGCAACCAGAGCAGAGTTCTCCTCCTGGAGTGGGGAGTAGACCTCCCATGACACTCTTATTGCTTTCTTCCTTTCTGAGAGTAGCAAAGGCTTCTTGCACAGAAGGAAGGGGAACCTGTGCAAGGATCCTTTCTCTAGCAGCTTCAAAGATTGGGTTAAGACCACTAAGGAAGTCAAAAACCCTTTCTTTTTCAATCAGTTTCTGAAATTTGCCTGCATCTCAAATGCAGTCCCACTCAGTTATGGTTAATTGGTCATATTCTTGCCACTGCTTCTTGAGAGAATTAAAGTACCTAGTTACATCTAGGGACCCCTGCTTGGTGTTTTTCAGAGTGTTTCTGACACCAAAAGCTTGAGCAAAATTCCCTTGATCAGAAAAAGAGTGTGCAAGATTATCCCAGATAGCCTGTGCTGATGGATAGAACAGGTCAACCTGGCTTATCTCATCATCCATTGAGTTGAGCAGCGCATTTTCTGTTTCCCAAACTTCATAGGCCTCCTTATCAGTTTTGTCTAGAATTTTGACAAATCCAGTAAGATATCCCAGTTTCCTTCTTCTTGTGATAAAGATTTTAACTGACTGTGCCCATTGAAGGTAGTTTGAGCCTCCTTTGAGTTTTACAGAGGTGATTTGGAGAGTAGGATTATCTAATCCACTCACATCAGATGCCGCTTCAAATTCTGACATTTTTAAGAAGAAGAGGAACAGACGCGGCGGAAAGAGTCTGAAATTTCAGAATAGCTCTGATACCATGTAGAATTTAGGAAGATAAAAGTGAGAGAAGAGAATTATATTCTTCTTATTATGAATGAGATGAAGTAGCTGAGTATATAAAACAATTACAAGTATTGGAAGACAAGTACTTAAATGCTAGGTGGCTAATAAATGGGTAGTTGGGAATTAAGATTTTAAGGCAAAACGGGAACCAACTAATTAACTACAATATTACAAATTTATAATATAGTTGTAATAACTGTATTACAATAAGATTAATTCTAATAGCATAAATATTAACTGATAGGTATGCCATGAATTGCCCAACATGTTTCTTCGGTGTGGCCTTTCTTCTTACAATAGTCACACCAAGGAGTCGTCTTTTGGTCTATTTTCGCTCCTGGGAGTTCTCATACATTTCAGATTCAGCTTGTTGGGAAACAAGGGCAGGTGATTCTTCCATAAGAGTGGGTAACAGACCACCCATTGGTCCTCTTCTGCTCTCCTCCTTTCTAATGGTAGCAAATGTTTCTTGAAGGGACGGAAGAGGGACTTGTGCAAGAATTCTCTCCCTGGCAACCTCATAGACAGGGTTCAGGCCTTCAAAAAATTCAAACACTCTTTCTCTTTCTATCATCTTTCTAAAACACCCTGCATCTCCCGGAGACTCCCATTCAGAGGCAGAACGTTGCTCATACTCTTGCCAGAGCATCTTTAGGAAGTTGAAGTATTTAGCAATGTCAAGGCTTCCTTGTGTCATTCTTTTGAAGCTGGATTTTGCCCCAAAAGCTTGAGCGATATTCCCTTTATCTGAATAGTTTGCAGATATAGCATCCCGTATTTCTTTTGCAGTTGAGTAGAATAGATGAAGTTGGCCGATTTCTGGCTCCATTGAGTTGATCAGCCAAGCCATGACGTTGGCGTTCTCTGTTTCCCAAGTATAGTATGTCTCTGGGTTCTCTTTGTTGAGGGCTTTGAGGGACCCAGTTAAGTAGCCCCTTTTGCCTCGCCCAGTTAAGAACATTCTCACGGACTGAGCCCACTGAATGTAGTTGTTCCCATTCAGTTTCATTGTGGTAATTTGTAGGGTCGGGTTATCAAACCCATTTCCAGAACAAACAGAACATTGAGCAGCCGAAGAAGAAGTGCTTGTGGTGCTTGAGAGAGTTTCAGTCATTGTTGCAGAAGGTCAAGAATCAGAGAATAGAAAAGAAGACGGAGAAGAGAGCTTGATAGAAGTTCAAAGCTCTGATACCATGTAGATTTTAGGAAACAAGGAGTGAAGATAAGTTTTTTTTACTTCTTGCTTGTGAAAGAGAGACGAAGAATAAATAGAAGTAGGTTGAACCCTCCCAACTTCAGCCGCCTAATCTGTAAAGATACAGCTGTCAGACAAAGCAATAAATGCTTTCTCTAAACTACCAACTACCACCAGTTTACTTATATAATGTAAAAGCTGGAAAAACACAATAAGTAACAATAACACTAATATACAGAAATTCTATAATGATAAGACCTTACAATAATATGTATATTTGGTAATTATTTTGTGGAATCCTTGGTTGCACAAAACTAAGATATTTTCTGGGAGAAAAGAACTAATAGGTAGTGTGGTGTCTTTTTGTGTGCCAGTATATTCCTTTGGATTCAGCTGGATTGCTGTGCAAGGGAAGGACTCTGTATGTGTCGTAACTCTGGATGAAGTTGTAAGAAGCGCTTTCTTTTGCTGTTTTGCCGTTGTTTTTAAATACTTCATTTGTGTAGATAGTTATTTTCCTGTCAATCTGTACTTAGCAGTTTTTTGTCTCTCTAATAAATCTACATATGAACAGGGCGAGATGTTCTTGGATTGTGTAATCGATCACATGATAGGTGTGTTGGCTTATTGTTCGCATTTTTGTACCGATTTTCCCTTATTGTTTTTGTGTGATTAGAGGGATTGCATTTACTGTTCATAGATGATTGCTTTGAGTAGGTTTTATTGTAGTTAATACTGTGACCATTTTTTATATTAAAAGTATATCATTACTGTTGTGTCAAATTATTTTCACAGTTTAAAAAATTGGAAGAATGTCATAAAATTTAAGGACAAAGTCCAAAATACATTTTGACTACTATCATTAATGCAATACTTGTTGGGTATTGAATTTTTTTAATTGATATTAAATTAGGGGTAAGATGAAAAAAAATGTAATGAATGTTGCGTTGGTATTCTAGAAGGACTTAGATTACGAGACTAAACCAAAAAGCCAAAAAACTTGTATTTCGGGACGCCGGGACGGATTGAGTGTTTCTTTTTAATATTTTTTTAAGGTTGCTAAGACTTGAGTATGCATTACGCTATCTGTTGGAATATTTATGCTGTCTTTTTTGAATCGTAGGCTGCTGAGCTTCCTTACCAGTGGCTAGTTGTAATTCCTATTTATTCTTCATCCCTGTTGTAATCATATTAAGTGATAATTATCAATAAAATCCGTTAACTTTTCCACTTCACCGTTTGAGTAGAGGTGGCCAAATAGTGACTGTATAGAAATTTGAAGATTGTTTGTTTGCAATCTGTCAAGGAAAAAAGGAAGCCACCCTCCCCTTCCCCCGTCCCCACCTTTGTGGACTTGGGCAAATTTGAGCGGGGAAGAGCAAAGGGAACATAGTTATGGAATGAGGGTTTACATCAATGAAACTATGGACACACATTTTGACAGGAAGGTACTACGAGGAAACTATAGTTGTTTTACGTTGTGTGGAAACTAGCATGTGATGTAAAATCACTTAGAGACGGGGGAAGGCAGTCTTTGTTTGTTCAATTTTGTATTCTAGTTGTAGTGAAAGTCACTTAGGCTTGAAGGATAATGTACGGACGATATCAATATGAAAGTAATATATTGTTCATTACGTAGTAATTCATTCGATCATGATACTCCCTTCAAGTGTCACATTTATTTTCATTATGTTAGTTTAGCCTTCAGTACTGAATCTTTTTTTTTTTACAATTTGTTTTTAGGTAATGATGTGTTTGGAATTAAATATCAATCGTCCAAAAAGCGTTCCCTGATGAGGCCCTTCGCAGCTGGTGTGCCCATAATCTTTTTATCGGGTTAATTATATGGACAACGTCTATTTGTTGTCTAAATTATTCCAACTGTCTCTGACTCAACATTTTCTTTTGTGATTTGCAGTCTCTGTTTTTGTGGATTTTGGGGATATCGATAAGGAAAGAAGTCATGAAGTACGTCACTACCATTCATTTTTTTAATATGTTTTTGCTCTCTTTTAAGATGATTTTTAGCTTAATTAAGCAAAGTGTCGATGTTTGTGCAGTTTGGACATGGATTGCATCTCTGTTTAATTATTGCTTGAGCACTGCCCAAAGACTTACTATTAAGTTTAATGTGTAATAAGTTTAATAAAACGCAAAATAGGCGGCATTTTGTTCCTTACATGAATTTTTTTTTTTTGGGTAAATGAGATTGGTATTATATATAGAGGATCAAGAAATATCAATCATCAGAGTTCAGAGAAGTGACAGCCCAACTATCCAAAAAGACCCATCATAAGGTATAAAAAATTTAAAGATCGATACAAAACCGGATAACTATTTTCCAACCAACTTTAGACTTAATTACACCTCCCATATAGAGACATAGAGTCTGATGGTGTTCATGATCTTAGTCTCTATTACAAAACAAGGCCTAGACTTCTGCTGAATCACTCTAATTTTGCTCCCTTCAAACCGTATAAATGCCAACAACAAAAGCAGTTTTCGAAATCCCGTTGAATCTTGTTATGGAACCAAGTAAGAATGACATCCCAGATCATAGCACGTAAGCTCGGATCTAGGTTTCTTAGAAGTCTGAACCACATTCCGCTGGCGAATGAGCAAGCAAAAAAGAGGTGGCTATGAGATTCCATGATACCAAAACAAAGGGAGCAAAGGCTTTTGGAAGCCACCCCTTTACATAGTGAGGTGGAAAAAGGTGTTGAGTCTTTGTCTACTACAAGCAAGCCAATAAATGAAAGCTTATCTAGGGATGCAGTATGCACTTTTTATGCCTAACTAATTTCCACCGGTTGGTCCCTTGTTTGCTTGCATATTGAAGTTTGAGAGAGCTTTGAAGTGTAAAAAAGCCATAAGGCTTTAAGGTCCACGAAGCTTTGTTGCCAAAATGCCTGCCTACGTGAAAGAAGAGAGGAAATAATGTCCTCTATGAAGTTCTGCAACTCCTTAGGGATTCGACCATTAGGCCAAGTCCACCCATCAGGGCCACTAAAACTTCCTGCAGTAAGACTTTTGTCCTCCTCCAGCTTATGTTTGGCTTCCTCAGAGAGGGTGTCCCAAAAGTTTTCCCCAATGGTGCCATAGATCGAACCAGAGCTAGTGTTGGCACCATCTCACAAAAGAATCATGATGTAAGGGTATGCAATTGTTCGTAGGGCAAATAGTCTTCCCCACGTATCCAAGAGTCAAATTTATGCTTGCTATCAGAATGCAACAAATACAATAGAAAAACTGGGATTGAAAACTTGATCCCTCACACCTTTATTCATTACTATATATAGAAAATCAATACACAGACTTCTAACCCTAATGGGCTTACTTGATCCCTACTTCAATTTGACCTAAGTCGGCCAACATACTAACTGACTAACTGACTTAATAATAAAGTAACAGGGCTTACAACAGCCGACTTAATAATAATAACAATAATAAATACGACAATAATAGATACGACTTCTAACACTCCCCCTCAAGGTGCTTGCTTTGAATGTCTCTGAGTCTACTCCCAAACAGGGGCTTGGTAAACACATCAGCCAACTGATCTTCAGATCTAACGAATGGTGTACATATCTCTTTGGAAATAATCTTCTCTCGAATGAAATGACAATCTACTTCAATGTGTTTCGTTCTCTCATGAAACACCGAATTTGACGCAATGTAAAGAGCAGCTTGATTGTCACGTTTCAGCAAAGGGGCTGATTGTTGATGTGCTCAATAAAGCTACTTCAAACAAAGGCTTTCAAGAACTAAGTTGCATAGTCAAGCTTGAGGGAAGGTTGAAATATTTAAAATTATAATGTGTTAGTCGTTTATTGTCAAGCATTATACTTTGTACTTTATTGTTATATTCAATTTAGGTGCTTAAACTTAGTGTTAGCAGCTAGATTCGGTGTCCTAATTCTGCCGTCTGCCGTCAGCCTTCTAATTAAAAGCACTAGCCGTTTCACAACGGCTAAAGCTTTGTTGTACTATTTAAAAACCTTTTTTTTTTAGAGGAAGATTACAGAGAATAAAAGATTTATTTTCCATCTTTCGTCGCTAAATTTCTACCATGGTGTGTGTGTTCACTTTTAACAGGCGTCAAGAGCTGAAATGAAGACAGTCGAGTTTCTAGCAAGGAAGTTAAAAGAAATCTCAGACTTAACTTATGAGACTATTGTCCAGGTAACAAGAACCTAACACTGGAACAAATATATGCGTGTTGATTTTCTCCTAGTTTTAAGAGATTATTCGGTTTCAGTTACTATTTGATTCTTTTTTTTTCCCCGGGTTGTTCTGTGTAATGGTTCGATTCTTTCTACAATTTTATCCTTCTATGGGTGATGTAAATTACAAATTTCCTTCAAAGCTAGCATTTTGCTTAATTTTTAGTTGACACAAGTGACCCTATAGTCTGAATATTGGGGTCGTCAACGAACTCAGTGGCTGATCCATAAATCTTTTTCAGCAGGTGGAAATTTTATTTTATTTTTTTAATTTTTTTATGGGTGCACAAATGTTTAAAAAAAGGGCGACTTTTTGAGGTGTTTTACTTCATTTATTTCAGGCGTGGGGTGGCCCCATGCCTCTCGAATGGAATACATCTTCGCGATATCATAAGATGAAAGCATGAAGACAAAGGTGTAACATAACCCTTGTTATATGGATTTAGGGGGAAACTATTGGTTGGATCTTATGATCGTAGGAGGTGAACGCAGTATATCTGATATTATAGGCAGATAGGCCTGCAATTTCTAGTTAGCTTTGTGGTGGGTATTGGGTCTTGGTGCACTAGTGCTACAAGGGGTTGCAAAATATTCCTTGACAAAAGTGGTGTTTTTGTTAATTAGGAAGTCTGGATTTGCTTGAGGGAATGGATTTGTGTGTGTGTGTGTGTGTGTGTAAAGTTGCATTTGAACTCTGTTCCAACAAAAATACTTGTCTGGTAGTTTTGAGGTTAATTTGATGATATCTGTAGCTAGCTGCTGTTTGAGATTCAGAATCTACGTTCCAATTGTAAAATTGGAATTCTAATTCCTTAAAAAAAAAAAAAAACTAAAGGTGGTTTTGAATCATGTCTTTCTTGGCTTTGATCTCCTGTTACAGGGATTTTGAATTGCAGATATAATTATTAAAAAAAAATCATAAGTGTGTTTTGTTTCAGTATATGTAGATTACTCGCTTTTCAACGACTTAAAACTCTTGAAAGAGATGGTAATTCAAGAGTACTTAATAAGGCCACAGCCTAGGATGCACAGATACTTCATCGTTCAAGCATATCCCATATCCGATACGTATCGGGTACCGATACACGGCGGATACGCAGGATATTCAGTTGGATACGTATTTGGGTCAATCTGCAATTTTCAAAAGATGGATACTTTATCACATACATGTATCTTGACTACAAATACGAGTATCCAAAGAACATGATACTTGAAAAATGTTTTTGTGCCTTAATATGTGTGTACATGCATACATACAACTACGTACATGTACATACATACATATATATAGATAATCATTTTGTTTTTATTATTTACACTTTAGTCCCTTATATTTACCATTTAGAATAGAAACATTGACTAGAATTCTGAAGGGATATCTTCAAAGCTAAATTTGGGCTAGAATAGACATAAGGCGTATGTTCAGTTTTGAGGCTGGTTGGATTTGATGCAATTTTGTTTTTGCAGACGGCAATTTCTGGTATTTTATGTCTGACCGAGAAGGACCTTCATGCAGAAGAGATAAAGGTGTGTGGTGGGGGAGGATGATATTGAATGATGATAAAAAGGTTTGATGTGTGTTTGGGAATTGATTGTGGTCTTTGGCAGGCTTGTGTCTTCAGGATAGGGGAGTTGCCCACAGAGGATGATATCATAGCGGTATTACCAATCAATGAAATCGAGGAGCACTTGAGGCAGGAGGGTAAGATGAAGCTCCCTGAAGAAGATTCTGCTTCATCTTCAAAAAGGAGAAGATTGTGATGCATGTGCTAATGGATATGAGTATGTATCAATCTGTCCTTTTTTAACTATACCCTTTGTTGCAAGGAGGAGTTGTGCTATTCTAATCTAATTCTAATATAAGGTGGTTATGGACTGCCTATGCTTCTTATACACAGACACAGACACAGACACAGACACGTTGAGAAGCTCTTTGAATATATATATATTCCAATTTCCCGGTTTAGATTTCTTTCAATTTTGCCCTTTGAATACTTTTGCCTTTGGGCATTTACATGATTAATGATAGTCATCCATCTGGTACGCCAATGGTTCTTTAATATAGTGGGCGAAACAATAGCAAGTACCCAATTTGAGACAACTTTAAGAGATATAGAATAGAGAAGATTAATTTTCTACATTTTAAGGATTACCAAGCCAAACATGGTGCCCCTCCCCCTCTCCTCTTTCAAAACACTCCTACAGCTAATAATTTAGAGAAATAGGCAAGGTCATTAGCAAGCCTACCCAATTAACATGGGCAATTTTACAAAAGGAAAAGGAGCTGCAAAAGCTTTTAACAATATCGCCCACAACCAGATTCATACTTAGGGAAACCCTTTTCTTGCTATGTTTCAACTCTAGAGTCAAAAGGTGGGGATTACCTTCCCAGATCACGCAGGTGAGAGGTTCAAATTTTATTTAATCACATTAGGTCCGAGATGGTTGGTTTGCACCGAACGAACATAAATGATTTTGAACATGATGTCAAGAGAAAAGTTACAAGTTGCGTTGAATGTATCTTATATTTTTTTAATAATGTATATAAATATATGTGTGTTAAATGTATAATAATATATTAAGATTACTTTTAATTTAATGCATTTTCAGTTTACTGTCCTATATATATTTAATACAAACATCAAACTTGCAAGAATCAAAATGGCTTTGTGGTAACTTTGTTGAATTATTTAAAACCTATAAGTCTTTGTATTCGATTTGTGCTTGAGCATTTACTTTTACAATTCACAAATTAGAGGGAGAAGGGTAAATATGTCTTTAATTAGCCACATTTGTGGGTTTTTTTTTCTAAGTCCCTGTTTCTTAGAAACTTATTCAAGCAAAAAATGTTTCGAATTCGAAGTACCTTACGAGGGTCACTATCCAAAAGTTCATCCATTCAATTAAGAAGACAACCATCGCTGGAGCATTTATTTTTATAATTTACAAATTAGAGGGAGAAGGGCAAATATGTCTTTAGCCACATTTGTGGTTTTCTAAATCTCTTTTTCTTAGAAACTTATTCAAGCAAAAATGTTTCAAAGTAGCTTACAGGAAAAAACAACCACTCTGTTCATCCATCCAATTAGAACAACCATCGCATTCTTACTTCAATCAAATTAATTGTGTACACACACACACACACACACACACACATATATATATATATATATATATATATATATATATATATATATATATATATATACTAGTAAAAATGCACGTCTTTCTTGACGTGTTCTATAAATTATTATTTTAAAATATTTTTTGATATTATATCTATATTGTTGACTATAAGTTTAATTTATAAAATAAATATATGGTAATTAATGCAATTGTTATACATTGATTTTGTGCTAGGTATAATTATTTTAGGGACAATTATTGAAAAGGACGCATATTGGACTTAATTAGGTAAAAAGGACATTCAAAACAAACACTTAGTTATAAGGACAAAAAATAGGTAGATAGACCCAAATACCCTTAATGAAAAAAAAAAAAAAAAAAAAAAAAAAAAAGGCTGGACGGAGCATATACATCCGGAATGTTTAGTTACCTTTTCTTTATTTAATTTAAAAACACATGCTGCTGTTGTGTTTTTGCATTATTATTATTATTATTTTTTTAAATTTCCTGGACCTTGAATGAATTTTTTATTTTATATTTTAATTTACACGGTGAAAGTTTATTTTTTCTTTTTTTCATTGACCACCCCGATGCATTGACCACCGCGATACATTGACCTCCTCGATGCAGAGACACCGTGATGCATTGACCACCGCGATGCATTGACCACCCCCGATCCATTGACCACCGCAATGCAGGGGCAACCCCGATGTAGTAGCCATCCCCGATGGAGAGACACCGTGATGCAGTGACCACCCCGGATGCAAAGACACCGCGATGCACTAACAACCGCAATGCATTGACCACCACGATGCATTGACATCGGCAATCATATATCGCGATGACATCGACATTTTATGCGATGACATCGACATATTATGCGATGACATCGGCAATCATATATGAATGACATCAACAATTTATTTCGTGATATCGAAATCAAATATCTGATGTGACATCATCATTTTTGTTGATCTTTTGTCCCGAAATTTGGAAGAATTTTCAAGGAAATCGAGCTTATGAGCCACGTCGAGCTATATCGAGTACTTAGTTAGTTGAGTTCGATGTTGCCTTTTACGGCTCAATCGAGCCCGAACTTTTAGTCGATTCGAGCTCGAGCCCAGGGAGTATCGAATAACACACAATAACACCAACATTTTATGAAGTGACATCAACACTCAAATTGCAAAAACAAAAACTTTGTAAAATGTATATGCAGTGACATCGACATTTTATGCAGTGACATCGACATATTATGGAGTGACATCAGCAATCATATATGAATAACATCAACAATTTATTTAGTGATATCGGAAATCAAATATGCAGTGACATCAACATTTTTGTTGATCTTTTTGTCCCGAAATTAGGAAGAGTTTTCATGGAAAATCGAGCTTATGAAATTGCGTCGAGCTATATCGAGTACTTAGCGGTCGAGTTCGATGTTGCCTTTTTCATGGCTCAATCGAGCCCGAACTTTTTGGTCGATTCGAGCTCGAACCATGTAGAGAGTATGATATATTTGCGTAAAAGCATCATATATGCAATGATATCAACATTATATCGCGATGACATCGGCAATCATATATGCGTGACATCAACAATTTATCGCGATGGACATCGGCAATCAGATATGCAGTAACATCGGCAATTTATGCAGTGACATCGGCAATTTATGCAGTGACATTGGCATTTTATGCAGTGACATCAACAATTTATGATATTTTTTTATATAAAACTCCGATCAACATAATTATTTCACCTAATTAATATTTTTCGTCCTCTTTATTTTGATATCTCATTTGATATTTTTCCGAATTAATTTCACCCTAATTCACACATAACTTCAAAGTTGAATGCATAGATATCTTGTCTGCATCATGTTAAATTAGCTATGTTCAATAAACAAGCTATTGCTCAACATTTTGACCTTGAGCAGATTTCTGAAAGCAAATGGTGTCCCCGCCTTCAAGCTGTTATAAAAAGCAGCCAAACAGAAGTCTCTAATTAGTTTCTCAAATTACAACACATAAACATCAAACTGATAAATAAAAATATATAAGATAATAAATGACACTAACCTGACTGCCACGAAAAGTGACCTTCTGGTCAATATGTTCGCATATGACATTGGCATGACATTGGGTTCAAACTTTATTTCCTGGTTGAAACAAAGAATCATTATAACTATCATACAGAAATCTAAAATGTACTAAGAAACTAATGAGATCTCCAAGGAACAAAAGGGAAGATCAAAATGAACCTTGAACAGTTCGATTTCTTCATTCGGATCATAGACAACTAACTCATTCAGCTTAGCAAGTATTTCCATTGGCTTCCCATTACAATTCACCAATAGGCGTCCAACATAACTGAAAACAAAACAACGGGTCAGCCCAAAAAAAAATACAGCAAGAAAAGATGTTCTTCAGACACATAATACACAATAGTTTGATCTCGATTATCTTTGGCGACACTTCAACTTTAGCGACAAGAATGAATTCCATCACTCAATGCGAAGTCTCGTTTGAAACACCGATGTACGGACTGAAACAAAATTCCAAATCTGCAATAAATATGTAGAGCATAATGAAAATTTGACTTCAACTAGATGAATTACAAATGTCGATAGAAAGAAAGAAAGCACAGTAAACTTTTCTAGCAAATTTGCGAGTTCGGATCGTATCTAAAGCTCAAGAAAGACAAATTCATCTTCCTTGCTCTTCCTAATAAAAGCAAAAAAATCCAATACAGCACAAAGAGCAGCAACAATGGTTCCTTCTTTGATCAAAACCTTAATCCCAAAACTAGTGATTTCATAAAATTGATGATTTAAAAGAAGAAAAAAGCAACCAAAAAAATAAATTTGTGAAGAAGAAGAAAATTGACAAAAGGAGCGCCCAGGGGATCAATTCGGCTATTTTACCTTCTTTCTTTTGATTTGTAAGCTGCGCCTGTTATAAGGGTAATTTTGTCAGTTTGGTATTATTTTGTCCTTATAACTAAGGATCTTTTTTGGATGTCCTAAGTGCCTAATTAAGTCCCAAAACACGTCCTTATAAACAAATAACACATTATTTTATTTTTCGTACTCATACGCAATGAATCAAACTCGTCAAGTTACATTTTCATTCTTTTAAATATAATAAGGTTTTTTAGTTATAAAATCATGTGTTTTATTGGTATCAAATAAAAATTTGTCTCAAGTATATGGTACTCCCTCGGTCTCGCAATATTGGGGCTTTTGAAATTTACACACAGCTGAGAATGCCTTATATTATGGGACAAAGTCAAAAAACTAAAAGACTCTATATTACGGGGCGGAGGGAGTATATCTTTAGATACCCGTTAAGTTCTTTCTAATCTAATAAACATCATCAAAATATAACGTGTTGATTGTTTTTTTTTGTAAAGTTTTAATTGGATATATCTTATACAAACATTCCATTACAATTGCAAATATTTTTTGTTAACAAATTTACTATCAATCAAATTTAATGATCATAAAGACAGAGAATCATTAATTGTGTCACATGAGAAATATGAGTTATATTTATCTTAAGATAAAACTAATTGTACAAGCAAAAAAACCACACGAATAATAATCGTACGAATTAATTTGATTGATATTTATTTTGTTCATTTAAATATTATTCATGCTTTATTTCACGCTTTTGTGATGTTATTTGCCTCTTCTTCTCAAGTAGAATACACTGGTTGAACTTGGTCAACATGTCCACTACTACCATTATGACTTCCTTTCTTTCAGACTTTGGAAATCCTTTTATAAAATCCATGATGAGTTAGGACCATGCATGTGTGGGATTGATAATGGGTGGAGCAATCCTTGAGGTTTACCATGTAGACTCTTGCACTGCTGACAAGTAATACACTTTTTGATAACTTCTTGAACATCCTTAAGTTGAGGCCAATAAAATAGTCTCTTAATATTGCTATAACATGCCCTGATCCCTGAATGACCACCTATTGGACTTGAATGCAACTTCCCTATCAATTTGGATATCAAACCTCCATGGGTTCCTACATATATCCTCTATTTGTACTTAAGAATCCTCTGATGTATAGTGTAGTGGGGATTTGACTCATTTGAGGCTATACTAATCATTATTTCCCTAATTTTTTTCTTAGTAGATAGGTCACCCTTTTAGCTAAAAGTCACTTCTTGCATTCAAGAAGGGGATATTATGCTCACAACAAATAGTTGTGACTGGACATGACTTTGCCTGGACAATGCATCAACCCCTACATTGTCACTTCTCTTTTCGTACACAATAGTGAAATCCAACCCAAGTAACTTGGTCACCCCTTTTTGTTGTAGTGCTGTAGTGACCCATGAATCCATAATGAACTTCAGACTTTCTTGATCAGTTTTGATGGCAGAGGGCTTGCCTTGAATAAATGGCTTCCATTTAGTTACTGTCAGGAGTTCATTCTCGTAGATGGACGATTCCGTCTTCTTAGAGTTGAAGGTCTTGCTTAGATAAGCCACAAGTTTTTTGTTTTGCTATAAAACAACTCATACGCCTTTGTCATATGCATTTGTTTCAATGCAAAAAGGAATTCCAAAATCAGGCAAGACAAGTATTAGTGATTCACACATGGCCTCCTTGAGTTTCTGGAATGCTTTTGAGGCACATTGTGACCAGAAAAGCCCATATTACTTGAGTATGTCATTTAAGGGTTTAGCAATAATCCCATAATGGGGTACAAATATCATATAGAAACATGTTAGACCCAAAAACCGTCTTCGTTCAGTCACATTATAGGGTTGGGGCCAATCTGACATGGCTTAAATCTTGCTTGGTTCGTCATGCACTTCATCCTCTTGTATGATATGGCCTAAGTATTCCACCTTGGTTAGTCGAAAAAGGCATTTGAAAATTTAGCATGGTATTGGTTCTTCTTCAAAACTTCTAGAACCACTTTAAGATGTTGTATGTGAGAAGCCATGTCAGGGTTGAAAATTGAGATGTCATAAAAAAATACCAGCACAAACATCCTCAAGTATGGTATCAACATCTCATTCATACTTCTCTAAAATGTGGCCGGGGCATTTGTGAGCCCAAATGCCATCACTTTGAATTCAAATCGTCCATGGTGAGTTACGAAGGCAATCTTCTAGACATCATCTTCAGTCATCATAATCTGATTGAATCCAGACCTAAAGTCTAATTTTGAAAATTCCTTAACACTCCTCAACTCATCCAATAATTTATCAATGAGATGAATATGGTGGCTATCATTGACAGTCAAGTCATTCAACCTTTTGTAATCCACACAGCATCTCCAGGTTCCATTTTTCTTTTTCACAATGAGCAAGGGTGATGCAAATGGACGATTATTGTGTTGTATAATACCCGTTGTATCATTTGATCCACCAACTACTTGATGTATGAAAAATATATGATCAAATTATAAGACTTTTTATTATTAATTGTATGATATTTTAGTATAATTTCATATAAATGCATTAAAAACTTATAAAAATCATAGTTAGTTATAATTAGATGCATAAGTTATAAAAACGATAAAAATGATAGTTTTTTGTCAAATTTACGTTTGGTGTTTCGTTGAGTTTGTTGCAGGATCAGATGTTTACCAAGATCCCAAAATATGACATACTTTGAAGTATAAATCATGAGTTTTTGTGGGATAAAAGATTATGCCAAAATCTAACAACTTTGAACAGATCAATCAGATTTAATGTTTCTAC
This sequence comes from Gentiana macrophylla, assembly GCA_026214975.1. NCBI lineage: Eukaryota > Viridiplantae > Streptophyta > Magnoliopsida > Gentianales > Gentianaceae > Gentiana > Gentiana macrophylla. The sequence goes on along the minus strand of JAOBSW010000123.1, from coordinate 34,780 downwards.
CAGTAACTCATCTTCAACGGACATTTGATCTAACTTAGAGGCATTTTCAGAGAAAAAGTCCTTGATGAAAGTTGTAGGCCTTCAAAAGAGCTTTCAAAGAATATCAAATCATGTCAATCTGAGGTCTACAAACTCGAGATAGGTTTTACAAACATCGGATGTGTTGTATGTCCGGCGCTACCGGAGAAGGCCGAATATTGCGAAAAATCTCTGGGCCGGGCCCACAAATCTCGACAAGGAATATATATTGTGTAGCCGGCACGCCATGGTGGTGGTCGACACGCGCCCGGCCTTGTGATATGGTCTATAAATAGACCTCAAATGCAACCATTTTGAAGTGTACCAATGCATATATCTCTCTTCTATATCTATATATAGTTTCGTTTTGTTGTTTTTAGTTAAATAAAAGTGTATAACGGCACTCTGCGAATAATCTTTGTAGTATAAAGTATCGTTATAATGCTTAGAAGATGTATCAAGGCTCATTGATGTAAAGGAGTTGCTATTTCCGGAGGATACAACTCTGAAGCTTCGATTGTAATCTGGTAACTTTTCTAATGTATTTATGTTGTTATTAGTATCTTATTTATAATGATATTAGGCTAACTTAATATCTAGCCAAGATATGAAATTGGATTAGTATTATCTTTTTAGGGAAATGGATGATGACTATACTAAAATTGGATAAAAATCGGTTATAATGAATCTCTTTCTATATTCGTATTGAATTAGCTACTTGATATGAAAGAATTCATAATCTAATTATGAATTGACGCCTCGTAGTTAGGTTATGAACTCGTTAATAGAAAGACCGGAGGAGTAAAATTGGCCGAGTGAAAGCGTGACAACGGAATCCGATTTCTAAACCGGGGTAGATTTGTTTCGGGAGAAACAAACTCTTATTGAAATATGTACTCGAGAGATTATTACGTTTAATTCGTTTGTTTAATTGACATACCTTAAAATTGGCCGAATGACAAAACGGGAGTGACCCATGCTTGAGGATGACCTTGGACAAATGATTGGACATATGACAATTTCAGATGCTCGTGTGAGAATGAATTGTTTAGTTTAGGAGTGCGCCGTTTCGTATAATTGATTTAACTTAAAATAAAGATCAAGCACATCCAATTTCACTAAAAAGATATAATGATTCAATAACATATTCTTGGCTAGTCTATAATTATAATCTCCCTCCCTTAGATATTGTTTTGGTACCTATATATACTTATATCTATATATATATATGTATTGCTATATATCTATATATATATTTATATACTTATATATATCTGTTTTAGTTTTATGCTTTGTTAGTTTAGAGTTTGGTTGGATGATAAAATTGCGACTTAGATTGAGATAATAACAGTTTCTTGGTGTTTAATCACACGGTGAATTACCAAGTTTTCCCTGAGGATCGACACCTGACTCATCACTCTATCACTACAATTTGACCCGGTACACTGCCGGTAAGGATTGATAGCATAGAAAAGGTCCGTCACTACTATATTTCATCCTTCTGACAGTGAGCATGCCTATAAGGTTTTAGTTTCACAAGTTCAACACCTTCTTTTAAAGTTATGGGATGCTCATTGCCTCTCTTTGGTGGAAATCCTTGGGAATTTGCAAACACCTTATGATACTCTTCTAGAACATGAGTCAGCTCAATAGGCACAAAGATTCAGAGTTGTTCCTGTATCAAATTTCAAATTTTGGCACCCGTAGAGTCCATAGGTCCATTTCTCAGTTTGTTAGAAAATATTTTACAACTGATCATCTTAAGTTGAGCTTCTTTTGTGTAACTTCTCAGTTTAATTTGTTCTCCCTCATTAGAAAAAACCAGCTCCGTTTTGTTGAAGTCAAGGACCGTAGGGTTGTACCTTTTCATCCAACACACCCTAATACCATGTCATAGCCTCACAGCTTGATCAATCTCACATATTGTTGGAACTTAACCCGTTTCATGATCCATGGCGAGTTAGGACACTTAAACTAACTCACCTTTCTATTCCATCTATTATTGTGATTAACATAAGGTGAGTCGGTTATGTCACACACCGCACCACGGTCTATGAGGATGCACCACTGTCAATGAGGATGGTAATTGGCTTGATTTTTAAGAGGCCTTTGATTTTATTGGTGTTAGAGATGACATGTCTATATAAGGTGCACATGGATAACTGAGTAGTCTTAGATGGTCCAGCATCCCATGCCACATCCTCTTTACCCCACTGTCCACTGCAATCTCTCCCAAAACTTCATCATCAGCTAGCAGAAAGTCTATGTGTTTATGTCTGCACACATGGCTAGGGGTGTATTTTTCATCACGCCTAAACATAACCCCTTGGCCGTAATCTTCTGCAAATAATGAGTAGTAATTGCCTTATGTATCATTGGTTTATTCTCAGTGCGAGGTATTTTATCAGTCACCTTAGTGGTGAATGGAGAGAACTTAGACTGGCCAGGGTTAAAGTAATTTTTCTGCACAACCTATCGTTCAATGCAATTATAATAGATTCCTAGTATATGAAGGCATTAATGGCAGCAGACACGACCTCATGCTTTATCAATCTCACTGTAGATAAAACTTCAGTCTTAAGGTCTCTTATAAAACATTTGATGAAGTATGTTTGTCTCTGTCAGCATAGGATTTTTTAATTGCACAAAGCTTCTTAATTCGTCAAACTCCAATAGATATTCCTCTACTCTGGTATTTTGTCTTAGTTGATGGAATTCATCTACCGTCACTTTTAGTGACCTATAATATGATATTCATTTTCTTATTGCACTTAGGAATATATATATATATTTTTACGGTAATTTGCAAGTGATACTTATGCATGCAAAAGTGCTGGAACTACTTTGTAATTTCTTAGTAGTTATTTATGATTTCTTTTTTATCGGTAAAAAGATTTTATGAATTACTATTTTATTTTGTGTATGAAAGTAGATAAAGATAAACATACTATTTTATTATTATATAGTTTATTACTATTTTTTTTCCTGTTTCACTTTTGATTTTTACTTTTCTTTTATTAACGTTTTTTTTCTTTCTCTTACATGCTGATGATGCTTATCTCTTTGTATTTGTATTTGTAATAGGTTATTATTATAATTATTTCACGGTATTCTTGTTTCTACTTATGGAGATTGTTTGTTTAAAAAAAAAAAGTTATGGATATTGTTTTATCTTTATATATATTTTTATGTACGACAGTTTTTTTTCCTTATTATTTAATCTCTGATGATGTTTATCTTTATTAATTAATATTAATATTAATATTATTATTATTATATTATGGAGAAACACTTTTTAGGGGAAACACCCGAGGGGGAAACACTCTCGAGGAGAAACACATTGGCTCTTTTAATATAGTTAAGATTAAGATATATATATAGGGGTTTGGGTTGGGGGTGGGTGGGTGTGTATGTGTGTAACCCTTGTAATATTTAGAGTAAAATAACTTAATTATTAGTTAGATATAAATCGAAACTTAATTTCAGAGATAATTATGAATTACGATATGAGATAATTTATGTGATATGTTTCATTTTATCTGGTCGAATCACGATCTTCTAGGATTTGTGTAACTTGTGTTTCTTAGGCTAAAAGAACATAAAAGGAAAAACTAAAATTAAAAAATAGATTACCTAATCTATATAAACGGGAATTGGGTTAGGGATCAGACTCCTTTTTTGGTGTACGATACGATGACGGTTTTGAGGTGATAAAGATTTTGTCGATTGGATTAATCCCTCTTTTAGTTTTATCTAGTAATTTGAATCCATGATTTATGTGCTATTGTTGTTAGATTGTGATCAAGATGTTAGAAATCAACACATGACCGAAAACCGGAAACCCTTTTCTCTAACTAGGGCCCGGTACACTGATGGAGGCCGTCGGGAAACCAACCCAGATTTCCTCATGGGCCCTGCAAAACAGATTTAGATCCATCTGGATCTGATCTCATCAAATTCGACAACGGAAACAACAAAATTTGCTAAAAAATAGAACAAAACAATAGACTGAAATATCTAATGCATAAAGGGTTAAAAATCTGAGTGATTTTACACAGTGCACTGATTGTAGGAAGGTTGTCTGCAAAGTGGCATCTTTAGTAATTCATTTTAACTCTCTTTCACATAATACACTTTTGGCGTGTGTGAGGTTAGAAATGAAAGGTGGTAAAAATCTTGCCACTTGGCATAACTTTATACAATTGGCTTGCCATAAAATTTTTCTAAAAATCTACACCAACACTTTGGAAAAGAAAATGCAGATTAAGTGAAATCAAGGATGTTCCAACAAAGATCTTCCCAACACAAATGTGGTGATTGCCTCTTGAAAGCAAGTTCCAAGAATCCTATAAAAAAAGATTTAGCTCCATGGAAAAATGAAGATCTTGATCTAGACTTTAAATTTTAAACTTTAAATTTTAAGTATTTAGCGAAGAGGATATGTTTCCTAAAATACCCCTCCCATTGTTGCGCCCTAATGTAGTGTAGACGACTAAGTTTACACTCTTGTAGGATGTTATTCTTTTATAGAGTTAATTAATTAGGGAAAATTTTTATGGTGCAATTAGTTGTATGAAGGTTATGCAAGATATTCTTTCTGGCCTTTCATTTCTAACCTCTCACACACGCCAAAAGTGTATTATGTGAAAGAGAGTTAAAATGAATGGCTCTAAATTATGCCACTTGGTACAACCTTTCTACAACCGTTGCACCATAAAATCACTCATTAATTAGGTCATTAGAAAGGATCAAAATCCTTAATGTAGCCTTAATTTTATTAGATGGGCCACCAAGCCCAATTAGGCTTTTAAATTCCTTAGATAATAATATCTAGGGCCAATTATTTAAAAAGACTGATTTTCAACTTATTAGGGTAATAGGACATTCCGAAATCTTATTTAGTTATAAGGACGTTCTAATTTTAAGAAGGAAAATAAGAACATTCTAATTTCAAGTGGATAAAGAGGAAGAAGGAAAAAAAGGAAGGAGGAAAAAAAAAACATTCAAAGTAAAATAAAAATAAAAATAGAAAGAAAAAAAAAACTTACGTGTGGGTGGTTTTTTTTTTTTAATTCACTATATTTCTAAATGTCATATATTTTGATCTAAAACTCGGATCATCATAATTTTTTCACTAAAATTCATTTTTTTCGCTTTCTTTATTCTAAAATCAAATTTGATATTTTTCCGAATAAATTTCATAAAATCAATTTTTTTCTTCATAAAAATCGACGTGGCGTATTGATCACCGTCATGCATTGACCACCTACCGGATGCATTGGCCACGGGATCCATTAACCACCCGATGCATTGACCGCGCGATTCATTGGCTACCATTATGTATTGACCGCCGCGATCCATTGACAACCTTGATCAGTGACATCTCATTGTAGCGATTTATGCAATGACGTCTCATTGTAGCGATCTATGCAGTGACTTCTTATTGTAACGATATATGCAGTGACGTGTTATTGTAACGTGTTATTGTAACGATTTATGTAGTGACGTGTTATTGTAACAATTTATGCATACCTTTGGTTGTAATAATATGCATTTAAACCAAAAAAAAAAAGAAAAGAAAAGAAATACAGTTATTTTACAAAGTTATCGAAAATTTAAACCAACACTAATCAAATAAACCAACATCAATCAAATATTTAAAGTTAACAAAGAAATAAAGTTACTTTACAAGGTTATCAAATGTGTGTATCAAGTTGTATATGCGGTGACATCAATATCATTGCATCAGTTATCTAATTGTAAATACAATCATCAATGTCATCTTGAGACATCAATGTCACTTTGCGCCAAGTCATCAATGTCCTGCATCGAGACATCAATGTCACTGTATAAGTCGTCAATGTCATTGCATAAAACCTAACAACTGCATCAGTCAGCTCTGCTCTAGTTTTGCATTTCTCCAAATATGGAGCTTTTAATATGGATAGAAGTACAAGTTTGGTGAAACTACAAAGACTCTTCACTATGACTCTTGTAATGGCCACACGTTGTTTGTGCCTTCCTGATAATTGGATTCATTGTGGAATCCCTCAATTCTTTAACACGATCTTGAATCATTTGACGATCTTGTTTAGCTTAATGTCCCTGCATCATTCATCAATGTCACTGCATCAGACATCAATGTCCCTGGATCAAACATCAATGTCACTGCATAAGTCATCAATGTCCTTGTATCAGACATCAATGTCATTGCATAAGTCATCAATGTCCCTGCATCAGACATCAATGTCAATGCATCAGACATCAAACCGTATCCTTTAGAATTTAAATTTAAAAAAAAAAAATAGCGCTTCGTCTTTTTTTTTTTTTTTTTTCCTTCCTTTTTTTTCCTTCTTCTTTATCCACTTGAAATTAGAATGTCCTTATAACTAAATAAGATTTCGGAGTGTCCTAAATGATCAATAATTCTCTAACGATGGCCTTATAACTAATATCCACTAATATCTATTATGAATTTCCTTCATCTTATTAAGTAGAAGACTCATATTAGGAAAATATCTTACTTCATCTTATTAAGTAAATAGCTCATTTATGTAACTATTTCCTTACTGATTTTTATTATTTTTTTGAAAGGATCCTTATTGATTTATCTTTGCCACTTAATAGACATTTACTTAAGAATTTCAAATTCCTTAATTTTTAATTATTTGATAAATAAATCATGACTACTATTTTCCATAACAAACTATTTTTCACTAATTACACTTTAATACTTAGATTTTAGGATAAAAACACAATTTTCCCAACTTTTCATTTATCATTTAAATGAATGTTAAATTGAATCCCGAGAAAACGATTTTCCATTTATCGAGGAGTGCTTTTCTTGTGCATTATTGTAACGCCCGTTCTCGGACACGAGTCCTTATCCGAAAAGAACGTTCGCACGTATAAAATAAAAATAAATTCACTTTATACTTAAGCCTCTACTACGTCGTATCAAAATAAAGCAAACGGAAGCAAAAGACTCGGGTAAATTTTTTTCAAATATCCAAGAATAGAAATTCACGTCTAAAGATAGAAATGTAACATTATTACATTGGGGAAAGGAAATCAACAAATCCAAATGTGTATGAATTCCAAAAGTACTAAATGTAAACTACAAGTTCCAACAATAATCCAAGTCTGTGAAATAATTTAAAATAAAAAATAAATAAATAAAAACAACAAGGCTTTCAACTCCGGCGTCCTCAAACGTCGTCATCAAAAAGTCATAAAATCTTCACCAACTGTTAAATCTTCTCTCCCCAAACACATAAATAAACATGCATTTGAGATAAGTACAATGTACATAGTAAGTAGTAGGCTATAATATAATTAAGGTTTATTATCAAGTTTTAATAAAAGATTATCTTTGTGAGACCGACTCAATCTAGGGTTCATTTCATGCCCATCGACAATTCATGACTATACGTTTCTAACTTAGCTTATCTTAGTTACATCATTACTCAAGGACACAATGCATGGTGAAAATTCCACCACGAGATATACTTGCCAACTACGGTGATTAGCACCGGTAGTCCCGGATCTCCCGGTATGCATATCGCTTTCGATGGATTTCCTCCACCGCCTCTTCCACCTTTTTTGAGCGATGGCATTGTCCACCTTCTACATGAGCGTATCACATCGCCGATATGAATCGATGCCTAACCGAGAATAAGTGGCGTTTTAGCTTTTACTACACATATGTAATTATTTACCGTTGTTATCTAGCCACCTAAGTGTTTTCAAAGTAAAACTCACCTTATCAACTCTACTCCCTCACTTAGACAGCTAGACATTTCAACCTATCAATTACACAGACATTGATGAACTCTAGTCCATCAAAGCACAAGCCCTTTCATGCCTTTCCGACGGATCCGAACTTCAACTCCCTTTAAGAGTACATTTGGTGTTGTAACTGAACGAATCGGAAGTTCAATCGAAGCTTGTTTATGTTTAATTAATGTTATTAGATCAAGACACGTCGTTTAGAACTCACCTCGTAGCTTAAAATATAAGAAATAATCATTCAAACAGTGTTGGGGGCGCCAACACCTTTGGCGTGCGCCAAAATGCACCAGAGGGTGCTCTAAACTCTCTGTTTCAGGTTCAGGGCGTGCCAAAGCTTTCGGCGTGCACCAAAACTACTCCAGAAAGTCACTGAACTCTCTGGTTCAGGTTTGGGGCGCGCCAAAATGGCCAAAAACTGCTCTAATGTGATTTTCTGAACTCTATCGATTTCTACTCGAATCCAAACATGTTCTAAACGATTTTCCTCATAAAAACACCAGAAAAACATATCCCTTATGATCCAAAACAACCCTTAATACTAAACATCTTTTAGGCACAATCATTGATACAAAACGCGTCGAAACACAACCTAATCACTCTAAACCATAATCGAATTGTAGGAAGAGCTTTACCCTTTTAAGCAAGCAAAACCAGGTCAAAACTTCGGAAAAACAGCAAACAAGCGATCCTTTCTCTCACGAGATATCTATGTGATCAATCCCAAAAACAATTTAGAATCGATCAACGGTTTCTAAAATGATCAAACTACGATTATATGAACCAAAGGCGATCAAGAACGATCAAGAACGACCACTTAGGGCGAAAATCATACTTTGCCAAAGCTTCAACTTTACGGCACTCGAAGCGAAGCTCTCTTTCGTCGATTCGATGCTTCTCTCGAAGCGAAAACGATCAAATATCGACTCGAAATCACCGAAAGTCTCTCACCCTTTTTCTTTTGCTCTTACACGAGAACAAAAAATTTTGGGGAAGAAAAATCGATTAATAATTAGGTTATAGAATAATCGAATATATATTTTCCTTAAATATATTTTCCAATTATCCCATTTTCCTTAATTACCCTTAATTACCAATAAATTCAGAATTTTCCTTCCTTAATATATATATATAAATCCGACATATATATATATATATATATATATATATATATATATATATAACTTATAAAATACTTAAACTCCGAATAAAAGGAACCTAACCCAATATTTCATTTTCGCAAAATGACACGTCTGCCATTTCCCGAAAATCGGAATATTACATTCCTTCCCCCTTAAAAGGAGTTTCGTCCTCGAAACTAGATTATACCTGGTAAGTCCATAAAATCTGGAAACTCGCTGATCATATCATCCTCGACTTCCCAAGTAGCTTCCTCCGGTGAATGATTGCTCCATTGCACCAAAACCAAAGGAATCAACCGTCTCTTAACCATCTTTTCCTTCCGGTCCAGAATTCTGATCGGTCTCTCATCATAAGCTATATTATCTTGAAGAACTTCCGGATCAACCGTGGTTTCGACATCCGTCTTGGTCAAACACTTCTTTAACATCGAAACATGAGACACGTTGTGGACTCTCGACATGGATTCTGGTTGTCTAAGCTTATAAGCCAACGGTCCAACTCTTTCCAGAATCTCAAAAGGTCCAACATACCTCGGGTTTAGCTTTCCCTTTTGTCCAAAACGTTTCACTCCCTTCATTGGTGAAGCGCGTAGGTACACTCTTTCACCAACTTCAAACTCAAGAGGTCTTCTTCTAACATCCGCCCAACTCTTCTGCCTATCTTGAGCTGCCTTCAGATTCTTCTTAACCAACTGAACTCTTTCTTTAGCTTGCTCAACCAATTCCGGCCCGGTGATTTGTTTTTCCCCAACTTCATCCCAAAACAGTGGCGTTCTACATCTTCTTCCATACAAAGCTTCAAACGGTGGCATGCCTACACTTGCATGATAACTATTGTTGTAGGCAAACTCCGCTACCGGTAGGTAATCATCCCATGATCTGCCTACTTCCAAAACACAAGCTCTCAACATATCTTCGAGTGTTTGGATGGTTCTCTCAGATTGTCCATCTGTCTGAGGATGAAAGGCCGTACTCAAATCCAACTTGGTTCCAAAAGCTGCTTGTAAACTTTTCCAAAACCGACTGACGAACCTCGGATCATGATCCGAAACTATCGATATAGGTAATCCGTGTAACTTCACTATATTATCCAAGTATAGTGTGGTCATCTTCTTCAAGGGCATATCAACCTTATACGGTAAGAAATGAGCGGATTTGGTCAATCTATCCACAATCACCCAAATCGCATCATGACCCCCTCTTGTCTTGGGTAAACCGGTGATGAAATCCATCGTGATCTTATCCCACTTCCATTCGGAGATATCCAACGGCTTAAGCATTCCTCCTGGTCTTCTATGCTCTGCCTTCACCTTCTGACAAGTGTCACATTCCGCCACAAACTTAGCTATTTCCACTTTCATCGAGGGTCACCAAAACTTTTCTTTCAAATCTCTGTACATTTTAATAGCTCCTGGATGAACCGCGAATGCAATCCTATGTGCCTCTTCCATAACTCTTTGTCTTAGATCACCGACATTAGGAACACATAACCGATCTTGGTACCATAGGTTCCCATTCTTATCTAACACATATCCCACTGTAGGCTTTTCTCTTGCAACTCGGTTCAAATCAACCAAAGCTGGATCTTCATCTTGCTTTTCTCGAATATCATCAATCAACTCTGATCTTGCTAACAACGGTGCCACAAATTGCCGATCTTCAATCTGATCAAAACTTCGGATTTTCAGCCCATCTAACATTTCTGCCACATCTTCAACGCTTGAAACTGCAAACACTGGTTTTCTGCTCAAAGCATCAGCCACTACATTTGCTTTACCCGGATGGTACTGGATATCCAAGTCATAATCCTTTACAAACTCTAACCATCTCCTTTGCCTCATATTCAGATTTTCTTGGGTAAAGAAATACTTCAAGCTCCTGTGATTTGTGAAGATCCTAGCCTTAACTCCGTACAAGTAGTGCCTCCAAATCTTAAAGGAAAACACTACCGCTGCCAACTCTAGGTCATGAGTTGGGTAGTTCTTCTCATGTACCTTCAACTGTCTAGATGCATAGGCGATGAATTTTCCTCCTTGCATCAACACACAACCTAAACCTTGTCCCGAAGCATCTGTATAAACGTCATAATTATAAAAAATCTCCAGAACTGCCAAAACTGGGGCTGTAATCAATTTCTTCTTCAACGTCTGAAAAGCCTCTTCACACTCATTGGTCCACTCAAACTTTATATTCTTTTGAGTGAGCCGGGTAAGTGGTGCAACTATCTTTGAGAAGTCCTGAACAAACTTCCTATAATAGCCAGCCAAACCGAAAAACTTAAACCTCTCAAATCAGAGTCGATCTGGACCACTTCTCAACTGCTTCAATCTTCGCTGGATCAACCTTAATGCCATCTCCAGAAATGACATGACCCAAGAAACTAACTTGATCCAACCAAAAGTCACACTTAGAGAACTTAGCATACAACTGGTTCTTCTTCAAAGTATCCAACACTATCCTTAGGTGTTCTTCGTGTTCCTTCTCATCCTTTGAGTATACAAAGATGTCATCTATGAATACAATCACAAACTTATCCAAGTATGGCATGAAAACACGCTGCATTAAATCCATAAATGCAGATGGAGCATTAGTGAGTCCAAAAGGCATGACCAAGAACTCATAATGTCCATACCTCGTACTGAAAGTTGTCTTCGGTATATATGCTACCTTGATCTTCAACTGATGATAACCCGACCTGAGATCAATCTTAGAAAACACTCTATTGCCTTGCAACTGATTAAACAAATCATCAATCCTTGGTAAATGGTACTTGTTCTTGATGGTAAGATTGTTCAACGCTCTGTAATCTATGCATATCCTCATGCTACCATCCTTCTTCTTGACAAACAACATTGGGGCTCCCCAAGGCGAAGTACTAGGCTGAATTATATTCCTCTCAAGCATATCCTTAAGTTGAGCTTTCAATTCCTTCAATTCAGCCGGTGCCATCCTATAGGGTGCCTTAAAAATCGGTGCCGCTCCTGGCATCAACTTGATCTCGAATTCGATCTCCCTATCCGGCATGTTTCCCGGTAACTCTTCCGGAAACACCTCAGGGTATTCCTTCACTATAGGGGTTTCTTCTAACTTAGGCTTCACTTGCTCCACATTCACTGCGTACAACAAGTAGCCTTCACAACCTTTACGACAAGCTCTTATAGCCTTGACTGCTGAAATTATAGGGTGACGCTTCTTACTAGGCTTGTAAACATTACCTTGATAAGTCTTATCTGATTTCCCAGGTATCTTAAAGGTCACTCTCTTTTCTCTACAATCCAAGTGAACATAATTCTCGGATAGCCAGTCTATTCCAAGAATTACATCGAAATCCGAAAAGTCAAAAACCGTGAAGTCACTCTTACTTCGATAAGGTCCAACTCGAACATCCACTTGAGGCATCAACTTAGCTACCTTAGTTGACACAAGAGTGTTAGACGCTCCCGTATCAAACAATGCCGTAACTGCTAAGTTGTCTAATATTATCGTACCTGAGATAGCATTATCATCCGGTTCTGCATACTCTGCATCCACGGCGAAAACTCGAACAAGCCGACTCGGGCAGCCTTTCCATCTTCCTTGATTTTGAGTTCATCTCAACGCCATTAACGACTGAAAGCTTGTCCTTGAAGGTCTCAACTTCCAAGACCTTGTTCAACATTTATCCATGTTTCTTGGTGTACTTCCCAACCTTCCCGCTTAGACCTCTCGGGACAAACCATTCTTGAACAACTGAAACTGCACTATTCCACTTCTACTCGGTGCATTCCTCACCGGAAGGTATTTCCTTATGTTTACAATCCATGTAAACAAAATTATTGGATAGCCGACCTATACCAATAATTACACCATGATTCGTAGAATTCAAAACTATAGGGTCCTTTCCATCTTCCTTTTCAATGGTAAACTCCAACACGATCATCAACATCTTCTAGATGAACCACAACTACTAGACCCCATCTTGAACCAAACCACTAGCTTCTTTGTTGGGCCCTAGAACTTCGATTCCAAACTTATCAACACGAGTATCTCTTGAGGTTACCTAACATTCTGAATGATCAAGAAGGATCAGAATGTTACTATATGGTCTAAAGAGATCTTATCTTAAGGAAAGAAAGCCTAAAAGACGCTTCGCTCGATACTAAGCTATAACGCCCGTTCGGACACGAGTCCTTATCCGAAAAGGCGTTCGCACGTATAAAATAAAAATAAATTCACTTTATACGTAAGCCTCTACTACGTCGTATCAAAATAAAGCAAACGGAAGCAAAAGACTCGGGTAATTTTTTTCCAAATATCCAAGAATAGAAATTCACGTCTAAAGATATAAATGTAACATTATTACATTGGGGAAAGGAAATCAACGAATCCAAATGTGTACGAATTCCAAAAGTACTAAATGTAAACTACAAGTTCCAACAATAATCCAAGTCTATGAAATAATTAAAACAGAAAAAAAAAAAAACAAGGCCTTCAACTCCGGCGTCCTCAAACGTCGTCATCAAAATCCTCCTCGAAATCTTCACCAACCTGTTCGTCTTCTCTCCCCCAAACACATAAATAAATATGCATTTGAGGTAAGTACAATGTACATAGTAAGAAGTAGAAGCTACAATATAATTAAGGTTTATTATCAAGTTTTAATAAAAGATTATCTTTGTGAGACCGACTCCATCTAGGGTTCATTTCATGTCCATCGACATTTCATGACTATACGTTTCTAACTTAGCTTATCTTTGTTACATCATTACTCAAGGACACAATGCATGGTGAAAATTCCACCACGAGATATACTTGCCAACTACGGTGATTAGCACCGGTAGTCCCGGGATCTCCCCGGTATGCATATACGCTCGATGGATTTCCTCCACTACCTTTCAGCCTTTTGAGCCAGTAGCGTTGTCCACCTTCTATGAACATATCACATCGCCGATATGAATCGATTGCCTAACCGAGAATAAGTGGCGTTTTAGCTTTTACTACACATATGTAATTATTTACCGTTGTTATCTAGCCACCTAAGTGTTTTCAAAGTAAAACTCACCTTATCAACTCTACTCCTCTCACTTAGACAAACTAGACATTTCAACCTATCAATTACACGACATTGATGAACTCTAGTCCATCAAAGCACAAGCCCTTTCATGCCCTTCCGACGGATCCGAACTTCAACTCCTTTTAAGTACATTCGGTGTTTTAAGCTGAATGAATCGGAAGTTCAATCGAAGCTTGTTTATGTTTAATTAATGTTATTAGATCAAGACACGTCGTTTAGAACTCACCTCATAGCTTAAAATATAAGAAATAATCATTCAAACGGTGTTGGGCGCGCCACACCTTTGGCGTCTTAAAATGCACCGGAGGGTGCTCTAAAAACTCTGTTTGAGTTCAGGCGCGCCAAAGCGCTCTCAGAAAGTCATCGAACCTTCGGTTCGGGTTTGAAGCGCGCTTAAAATGGCCAAAAGCGCTCTAATGTGATTTTACGAACTCTATCGATTTCCACTCGAATCCAAACATGTTCTAAACGAATTTCCTCATAAAAACACCAGAAAAACATATCCCTTATGATCCAAAACAACCCTTAATCCTAAACATCTTTTAGGCACAATCATTGATACAAAACGCATCAAAAACACAACCTAATGACTCTAAACCATAATCGAATTGTAGGGAGAGCTTCTTACCTTTTAAGCAAGCTAAAACCAGTCCAAAACTTAGAAAAACAGCAGCAAACGATCCTTTCTCTCACAGATATCTATGTGATCAATCCCAAAAACAATTTAGAATCGATCAACGGTTTCTAAAATGATCAAACTACGATTATATGAACCAAAGACGATCAAGAACGATCAAGAACAGACCTTAGGGCAAAAATCATACCTTTGCCAAAGCTTCAACTTTCTGGCACTGAAACGAAGCTCTCCTTACGACGATTCCGATGCTTCTCTCGAAACTGAAAACGATCAAATATCGACTCAGAACTCACTGAAAGTCTCTCAGCCCCTTTCTTTTGCTCTTACACGCAGGAACAGAAAATTTTGGGGAAGAAAAATCTGATTAATAATCAGGTTATGGAATAATCAGAATATATTTCCTTAAATATATTTTCCAATTATCCCATTTTCCTTAATTACCCTTAATTACCAATAAATTCAGAATTTTCCGTCCTTAATATATATATAAATCAATATATATATATATATATATATATATATATATATATATATATATATATATATATATATATATATAAAACTTATAAAATACTTAAACTCCGAATAAAAGGAACCGAACCCAATATTTCGTTTTACTGAAATGACACGTCTGCCTTTTTCCGAAAATCGAAATATTACAATTATGAAAGACAAACCGGGGCCATGGGCCTATATACATAAGTCCAAAGATTTGAATGACCGACCAAAATTTTCAATCGAATCACTGTCTTATTAATCTTGGTGTCATATCACTATAGAGCCGAGATCGCACTTTTTTGAAACATAAAACATCTTTACTCCACTATTCATTGTAGTTACCGAACACCCATTGATATAACTATCATATATAGATAACCCTTAATAGATAGTGCGTATACGGAGCAAGGCATTGTCTGTGAGACATCTCTATAACTTCTTATCCATGAACAACCATTAACTCACTAGTGACCGATATTCATTTGATCATAGCAAAGGCGTGCACAATCGATCAATTTCGAGATTAACAACCGAGAGAACCATCTATTTACTTCCTCTTTCGATCAGGTAGTAGACTCTCTCTTTGTAAATTACATTTCCGGTTGCCAATCCCTAAGTGATTTCAAATTGGTCAGCATTAAGAAATGCACCATTTAGTCAACCATACCTAATAAAACACCACCCGTAAAAAGACACGAGACTATAATCACATCAGCATTAAGATTCAATCCATAAATGGTCATCTAATTATTCAATTATAATTTTCGTTATGGACTTAGGACGAGATCATAACATCAAATCGGTCCAGTCCTATTTGAACCCTTTCACATATAAGTGGAGCCACTAAGGTGTCCAACACCTATGACCCAGATTAGGCGGTCACACTCTATGTGTTGTTGGGAACTAATGGTGGTTTAACGGCGAGATCCTGAACTCTACTCAATTATTAACTTTAGTCAATTCACCATGGGCTTAATGTTTAAGGTAGTACACCGTAAAATCAATGCTTTTGTACATAACTCGTATGCACTGAGCTTTATGGTTACATAACGAACCCGCATGAATTTTCTTGCAGTATTATTTATATCTATGCAATTAAGCAAGTAAAATGTCGATGAGAAAATATTACTTTATTTGACTAAAATAATACATTATTGTATTTTGGGATATTACTCCCAACACTAGATTCATATTTGTTTTAGCTACTTTTTTTTTCTGTGAAAACAAACATGAAAATTTTATGTTCAATTGTGTCAAAAAAATGTGCCATCGACAAGATTGACCGGCTCGACAACGCGGAAGGCTTTGCTGCCGTGAGATGAGTGGGTTCTGTTGATGATGTTTCCGGATTTTGTGCTTACATGATATTGTATTATGATGTGTAGATAAACAATGTGATACTTTATGTTAAAAGATGAATTTGGGATAATTGAACCATTGATTAACATATGGAAATAAATTTAGAACTAAACAAATGACAGAACGTTGTGTGTGCGCGATCACAAGTGTTCATGAAACACATGGCACAATTATTTGGGTGTGTGTGTGTGTGAAAATTACACGTGTTCATGAAATATGGAACCCAATAATGTGTGTGGGTGTGGTCATAAGTCTTCATGAAAGGGGACACAATGATCGGTTGTGTGTGTGTGCTGTAAAGTCCACAACATCGGACTAAACAGTATGAGGCTTGCATGTTCAAGTGTGTGTGTGTGAGCAATGGTTGTGCCATGACAAAATACTAGTGTTGTGGTGTATGGGTACATATTATGTTATTGGGAATCATATGTGCGTGTCGAGGCGGACATATGTGAACTTCTAAGGTATGTATGGTGAGGTTGATGGATGTCGAGAGGTGTCTCTTGCCAAGATTGTTGAGCATACGTGAAGTTGATCAAGCAAAATGCATGGTGGTGTGGTTGTTTATGTGAAACGATAAAGAACTTATATTATGTGACATAAAAGCGATAACTTGATATGCAAGTAACTTAATATTATGCAATGTGATTGTAAACCGTGCCATGTGCTTATCTGATATTTGTTGGTCTACATGTGACTATGCATGTAATGTGTTAGGAGTGAATTCACGAATCATCTAATCCGGGGATGAGATATGAATTACATTATACACAATCGTTCTTACTGAACAATTTGATGCTCATACCTTACATTTATAGAGTTTAAAGAGTTTTGTGAGACATAGAAAGATCCAAGTTGATGCAATCCTCCAGTTGATTTGGAGATCGTAGTTTCTGCTTTGTTTTTCACAGTTATGTTTCTTTCTTTTATGTTGTTAGAATCGTTAGTAGTTTCCTTTTTAGAAATAAGGTTGTAACAGTTTCTAGCTAGGCAAATTAGTGGAATAAAGATGTTGATTTTTGTCTGGTGTGTTATATAGTTTTTTTTTGGAACTAAGTTGGTTTTGATGCTTCCGTTTTTGTCGCTTCATGGTTAAGTTGGGCTAAGGTTGACATGTCATAATGGTTTTAAATAGGCCACGTACTAAACAGTTCGTTTTTACGATAATGCCCGGGTTTCAGGAGCAGGTCATCATGATATATATATACACACACATACATACACATTCATGGTTTAAACATACGTTGTTAGTACATGATGTAGTTACACGTATGATGTATTTTCTTCTCGAAGAACGCTTATTTGTGCTAGCAACGAGAAATGGTTAAATAAGAGGGAGATAGCCGGGATGAGATCACCTGTCTAATTTGTGTGTCTAATTTCGGTGTCTAAGTAAAAACGACGTCGTTTTATGTGTGTTTTATTTTTTGGTTTTTGTTTTTTATTTTTATTTTATTTTCTTGAAAATAAAAAGCATATGTAAACGACGTCGTTTTACTTGAGCATCGAAATTAGACACATGAATTGGATGAATTGATCTCATCCCGAGATAGCCTGACCGATAATTTGGAATTCTTCGAGAGAACAAGGGTTCGTAATCGTAAGATTGATAATTAAAAAGAGAGAGAATTTAGGAAAGGAACATGATAGTTTAAATCATAAATATTTGGTGACTTACTTTATTTTTGCTATGCAGTGTGATTACTATAAAAAAAAAAAAAACACCGAGTGCAATGAACTTTTTATGGCCTTGATAGAAAGTGAAATAATTTACCATCGACGTGTTGTATAATAATCAATGGCCGTCGAAGACAATTCGATGCCCTTGATGATCATGAAACTTTGGACATTCAACCAGAGACGTTTCTGTCTAAATTTAGGTTCGGTATCAAAGATTATTTTAAGTCCTTTTAAAAAAGAGTTAACCAAAAATATATATTAGGCTCGGGACCAAATATTATTTTATACCCTTCTAAAAAAATGTTAACGAAAAAAAAAATCCAAATTTAGGCTCGAGGCCAAATATTAATTTAGGTCATTCTAAAAAAATGGTTAATTTAGGCCCTTCTAAAAAAGGGTTAACCAAAAAAACATAAATTGTTTTTGCACCTAGCAAGAATCAAACCTTGGTTTTTTATCAAGTTATACGTGACTGTTTACCATTAGAGCAATACCATATGTATTTTAAAAAATACAATATATATACTATTGAGTTAAAATTTCACAGGACACTTAAATTTATAGATTTAGGAGGGGGTTCAAGGCCATTGCCCCCTTAGCCCTCCCCGAGGGACGCCCCTGCCTTCAACATTCATTATATTCAACTATTTCAATCATTTCTTAACATTAATGGTGTTTGTTTGATTATGTTGCAGGCTTTTGCCAACAAGAATGACCCTATATGAGTTTTAGACGTACTACCTTCGTCCCATAAAAAATATCCATTTTTTGTGGTGTACACAGATTAAGAAAACAATTAATATGTTGTATTTTAAATAGTGATGAACTATATACCCATAAAGATATAATAAATACTTTTTTAAATATGAAATAAATATATAAACATTAAATGTAATGATATGTATATGTTTGGAAAAAATACATTAAATGTTGTATTGGTTTTTAAATTAAATTTTTTATGGGACAACTCATTTTTAAAAAATGAACATTTTTTATGGGACGAAGGTAATTTTTTTTTAAAAAACTTTGACAACATCATAAAACTCTAATAAGGAAGGCGAATTTTAGGGAGAAATTATTATGAACACTCTTCCTACAGAAGTCAGCTCATAACCAATTAAAACACGATACATGTAATCAAATATAATACAAACAAATCTATAAGCCATCACAAACACAATAAAAACTATGGAAAATGATATATGCATATTTCTGGCATTTATGTAGTCATGCACAAACCACTCTGCCTTTGTTTAATTGATTAAAGTGATCAATTATTTGTTGTGATGATCCCAGCAAAATATGTGGTGTTGATCGATTGTGTTCTGTAAGATATAGTGGTAGAAGATGTAGTGGATGTATCACTACTCAAAAACTATCATATTTTGATTTGGCAAGTTGATCTTCTTAATAAAATATCTTGGCAATATAAATTCCCCATTTCATGCGTTTTCTCTCTTTCCATTTTCCGTCTACAAATATTAGGTTTAATGCTCTCAGAATAGTAATTTTATATTATTAATGAAAATTTGTTAATTTTTTTTTCTATCTTATAATTAATTTATTAACAATCCAACTATTTTTTAATACTTTATAATTATTTTATTAATGATAATCAAATGATGATTTAGTCATTTCTCTTTAAAATATATGGCGTTAACCATTTTTATAATTTTAAGTAAAACATTCAAATGACTAATATTTTAGGACGGATGGAAAGAATTAATATCGGGTGGTCCAAAAGTAATTATTCATTTTTATTCGACGTAATATATTTTATAATACATGTTTTTTTTTTGTTTTTTGTTTTTTTTTTCCTTTTATTACACTTATAATGTGATATCAAAATATAAATACATTAATATGTATTTTTTACGAAATAATTACATTAATTATACTACTACTTTTTTCAAAAAAAAAAATTTATACTACTACTTCTTACAACGTGTGATTTGATTTTAAGGATGGAGAGTATAACACTGCTGCAGTACTATGAAGAAGAAGAAATGAAAAAAAGCGGCGGGTCTGAAAAGAGCCGCAAGACAGTCTCTTCCTTAAATGCAAGAAAGTCAAATCAGTCGTAGACTACTTAGCGAAAAACATAAGAAATTTGTTCCTTAAAATCCAAATTATTATTACTCTCTATTTAGGAAAATTGGAAAACCCCCCTCGGGAAATTGACTATACTCAAAGGGTAAAGCTTTCACATTTGAGCTTTTCATTTCTCTCATGGATCTGCTCCTCTGTTTTCATTTTCGGCACTGAATTCAATCACTCTTTTTCCTGTCAAGAGGAGAAGATTCTGTACTGATTCTTCTACTATTTCTTCAAGTAATTATGCGGCCGCCATGTTGTTCAGTGTGTCAAAATCTGTATGATGAGGAAGAGCGGTGCCCGTTGTTGCTGCAATGTGGTCATGGATTCTGCAAAGCGTGTCTTTCTAGAATGTTTTCAGCATCGCTTGATACGTGTCTTTCTTGCCCTCGGTGCCGCCAAGTTTCCACTGTCGGCAACTCCGTCACCGCCTTGAAGAAGAACTATGCGATCCTGGCCCTGATTAATGATAACGAGGAAGAAGAGGATGAAAATGATGGGGAAGATGATGATGATGGTGAGTTTGACAAAGGGAAATGTTTTTCATTCAATAATAATTATGATCACCATCACGAGGTTATTGATGATGACGTGGCACGGAGGCGTCGGAGGGGGGCTCAAGGGAGTGGGAGGATTGAGCTGGGGTCGCATCAGGGTGGGTTGAAGTTGGTGAGGAGGATTGGGGAGGAGAGCGGTGGCAGAAGTACTAGTAGCGGTAGGAGGTTTGGAGTGGAGATATGGGAAGGGATGGTTGTTGGTGGTGGTGTAAGGGGCGGGAGGTGTCGGCATAAGGTATCGGTTAAGAAGGTCATAATGGGGGAAGATATGGATTTAGTTTGGGTTCAAGGGCAGCTGGAAGGGTTGATGAGGGCATCAATGTGGTGTCGCAATGTGTGTGCATTTCATGGTGCAATGAGGATGGAGGACGGGAGCTTGGGGTTGGTAATGGATAGGTGTAGAGGGTCTATACAAACAGAGATGCAGAAGAATGAAGGCAGGCTTACTTTAGAGCAAATTCTTCGGTAGCCTTCCGCATCTCCTTCTCCGTTTTTACCAAGAAATCCTTAGATATTAATACTTTAATGCACTTTTTAGTTCATGATTGGCTGACCATGAATATAGCCATTATATTCTGTCGCGTGTTGGTGTCGTATGATTCCTTTCACTTTGTGCATCATGTCTTTTTGTGCTAATTATTACTAGGTATTCCCCATTGCTGGCATAACCTACATTTTGTAAGCTTTTTGGGTTAACGGTTACTTGTCCGTATATTGTCATCTTTTGTCGTTACCATGCGAAGACATCGACTGGTGAAGGAGTCGTTTGCGTTGAAAAGATCATGCATTAATTTGCAAATCGTAACGGAATTTCATTCTGCAAAGACTGGAAGATATCGACAAAATGAATCATTGATTGATTAATTGTCTTTCGTATGTCGGATAAGGGTTTTCTTATTAAAATTTAATTACATTTGATGTAGTATTAATTTAAAAGTACTACTGCAAAGTTTGGATTACATACTTAATGCCCTCTGTGGACCTTTTGTTCTTCACCTCTGCTATGTTAGTTAAATATCTGAATGACCTTAGCCCTAGATAATTTTATTCAGGGCTAATTTGCGCTTTGAACGTATCATTAATTGACTTTATCTTAAAGGAATTTTACTCTTTACGAATTTGAATTTTCCTCGTTTTTATGATATATATCTTTTCGTGGAGTACAGATATGGGGCAGATATCGCTCATGGAGTTGCTGAGCTACATGCTGCTGGTGTAGTTTGTATGAATATCAAACCGTCCAATCTTCTTCTGGACTTTAACGGTCATGCTGTTATTGCTGATTATGGGTTACCGCAATTCTTAAAGGCCCAGGTTGCCGAAATATTCGTCCAGAGTGTGAATCCACTAGAGTGCACTCGTGCATGGATTGCACCATGCTTAGCCCAAACTATACCGCACCAGAAGCATGGGACCCTGTAAAGAAGTCTCTGAATTTTTTATGGGATGATGCAATTGGCATTTCTCAAGAATCTGATGCCTGGAGCTTTGGTTGCACATTGGTGGAAATGTGCACTGGTTCTGTTCCGTATGGAAACTGCCTCTGATATTTCATTTTCTTTTTTTTGTTTCTCTTGAAGGTTATGTCGTACATTGACCAATTATTGCTGATGTCCAGGTGGACTGGATTGGGTGCTGATGAAATCTACCGGTCTGTTGTTAAGGCTCGAAACAACCTCCTCAATATGCTGGTGTGGTAGGTGTTGGGATGCCAAGGGATCTGTGGAAGATGATTGGTGAATGCTTGCAGTTCAGGGCATCACGGAGACCATCTTTTAGTGACATGTTAAAGATATTCCTACGCCACTTGCAGGAGATACCTCGCAGCCCCCCTGCAAGCCCTGAAAAGTAAGATACAAGTATAAACTGATTGTTAGTCGGGCTTAGTGTAAATGCTGTTTTTTGGTCCTATAAGTTTGTCACTGGCAAGGATTCCTAAACTTATGGTTTCTTGAACTTTTTGTGCTTCTCTTCTTCTTTCGTAAGTTAGATAAACTTTTATTCAAGATAGAAACTTTGAATCATGCGCAAATATAGCATGTTACCTATAATATGACATTACCCTGTAAGCTAGCCCCTATTCCACTTGACAGTAATTTGCAGCTCGCGGCAGCAACCAATTTTTCGGGTCTCTTACCTCCCTGCAGCTCCCAGCTTCCAATCTCAGATCCTTAATAATCTCCCAAACCAACACAACACAACACAACACATGTCGTCTTCTGCTGATGCAGCCTTAAGGCCCAAGCCTACAATAAATTGTAATCTGACACTGCTTTAGCTGAATCAGCTCCTGTTGACTTTTTCACTGGCCAAAAACCACTGGACAAGCAAGACACATGAGACACCATTCAATGTTCTTTTTGAATAAAGACATAAAAGAGCTTCAGTTAGATTTTCACACAATAATGACCGGGTTTGACCATTCAATATTCTTTTAAAGTATAGACCATGACTTTCAGTTAGATTTTCACACAATAAGGACTGTGTTTGTGCTAAATGTCCTGTCAAGGTTGGTCAACCTGTGCCAATAGGATAGCCACATAAAATAAAATCTGGGCAAATTATTATCATCAATACCACCTGACGACATATGCCACTTGCTCTAGACTCAATTGTCTCTGGAATATACTTCTATAATTTGAAATGCACTTGACGTTTTGTGATTCCTGAGCCCCTGATATTTTCCTTTCTATACCTATATACGCCATCCTATGGATGGGAGTGGTTTTGAAATTACTTTGAGGATTATAGTTGATTGATTACTGACATAGGATTATTTATCATTTTCTTTTGTAAATGGTAATTTATCATTTTTATATGCAGCGACTTGTCGAAATATCCTTTGACAAATGGGACAACACCTGATTCTTCAGGCGACTCGAAGGTTTACCCAAGCAATCATATTCATCTGCACCGACTTGTTTCTGAGGGCAATATAACTGGTGTTCGGTCAGTCTGCTTCGCTATCATTGTGTATCTCTTACTTAATGGATGTGCTACTTCTTGTTAACCAGATTTTATCGTGCATGTTCTGTTTAAGCTAACTATTGATAGATCACAATCTCAGCTAAAAGCTTAAGATTTGAATGTGAACCGTAATTTATACATTTATATATTTAACACGCTCCTCGCATGTGACCGTCAACACACATACAAGAATAGACATGCTGTAGCAATAGTTATAGTTTTTGTTGTAGCAGTAATTTTTCAATAAATAAATGGGGTAAGGAGGTTTGATTCCATGACTTCCTTGTCTGATATTTTGATAACTTACCTCTCACCTAAAAGCTTCAAGCCGTTAAGGAGAAATGTAATTTATACTGTTATATACATATATAATAATTCTTTCTTGAGTCGCTATAAGTTCTGCTCTTGTGTATGTATCTGGTTAACCCATAATATTTCTTGTAGAGAATTGCTTGCTAAGAATGCATCAGGATCCAATGTCAACACGCTAAATTCTCTATTGGAAGCACAGAATGCCGAGGGCCAAACTGCTCTTCACCTAGCTTGTAGACGGGGTAGTGTTGGACTTGTTGAGTCTATTCTGGAGTACAGAGAGGCCAATGTGGATATTCTTGACAAAGATGGTGATCCTCCCCTTGTTTTTGCACTGGCAGCTGGATCACCTGAATGTGTCCATGCTCTCATCCAGAGAAATGCGAATGTTACATCTGTATTAAGGGAAGGCCTTGGACCGTCAGTTGCTCATGTGTGTGCCTACCATGGGCATCCAGATTGCATGCGTGTAGGTTCTTCTTTCCTGTGCATTTGAAGTGTATATCTGTAGTAGTAGATACTGGAAGACACTCAACATAGAGTACAAAATGGAGAGAGTAAAAAGGAGAGCTCAAGTTGTTTTTAAAAACAACAAGAAATAAGATAAAATATCTGAGCTGAAACTTATCTGTGGTTTTCTAAGCGGAAGTACAATTGTTAGTGTGAATGCTTCCTCTTAATTACACCGAAGGCATGTATCGTATGCTTATCCCCATTGGTTCTTTGTTGTTTACATTAGAAGTTTTTCTTATATCCTGACTGATTCCAGGAATTGTTATTGGCTGGGGCTGATCCAAATGCAGTTGATGATGATGGTGAATCTGTGCTTCATAGAGCTGTTGCTAAGAAGTTCACGGAATGTGCTATTGTCATACTAGAAAATGGAGGATGTAGATCAATGAGCATCATTAACTCCAAAGGATTGACGTGCGTGCCTAATGTATTTGTTTTACTTATACTAAATAAGATTTTCTTTTAAGAGTGCAGTAGTTGCAGAAACCTAATGTTGAAGTCGGGAACATGTTTACTTTTTCTTTTCCTCTTTCTTTTTGTTTTTTCTTCACTAATGCAGTTATAGACCTGCACATATCTCTGACATGCTAATTATTTATACAGCATGGAAATGGTGTCATCTTTGGATATTAAGGGAATATTTGGAAATGATTGCTTGAGTTGATGCTCACTTGTCCTCAATAACTTGTACCCTCTGTCCCAAAATATAAGGCCTTTTGGCTTTTTGGTTTTGTCCCATAAGGCCCTTTAGAATACCAATGAAGCATTTATTACATTTTTCTTTCTCTTACCCCTAATTTATTATAAATTCAATAACTTTCATTACGTTACAACTATTTCATTTATGATAGTCAAAGGGTGTTATAGACTTTTGCATTAAAGTTTATTATATTATTTCACTTTCTTAAACTGTGAAAATTCTAATAGGCCTTATAATTTGGGATGGAGGGGTATTATTTACTTCTCATAAAATTCTAATTTCCCTTAATTGCTTATGTGCAAATATTTGGATTGGTGGAATCATTTCATAAGATGTTTTCCAGGAAGCTGGTTGGGAAAATTCTGGTTGTACTGTTTCTGTGAACTTTTGGGAACACATATTTTGGAGTACGTTGTTAACATTTCTTTTTCACTTACTGATTTTGCAACTTATGCATGCCAACATATATCGTTTTCCTTCTTTTCTTGGGTTGCGTCTTTGTTTTGAATTCTTTCACTTGCAATCTACAGTTTGTACATATGTTAAATGTTTTTTTTTTTGTTCACAAATTGGCTATCTTATCATTGAAATTATGGCCGTGAAATATATGAAGTTTACGCTGCCCACCATAGGCTATATTCAAGTACACCCCTGTTGGCATTAAGAGATGCAGAAGTGTGAATTTTTAGAGTAAAAGAAATGCGTTATTGCCTAAGAGAATGAGAATACATTTGTTTATATGGTTGTCAAATTTCTCTAATTATCGAAATTTGTAACAACAATCAAATCGCCCAATTTATGGCAGGAAATAAAAGAAAGGAAGGACAATGTTGAGAATCATGTCGAAGTCCCCTGTTATGCTTTTTTTGTTTGTTTGTTTGTTTGCTTGTTTTGTGTGTGTTATTATTAGAAGGGTAATATTGGTAGCTTGTATTAGGGTGCAGTATATTTGTTGGCGGCTAAGTGTGTTTCTACTAGGCTAAGTTTCTTAATTATATGAAGATTAGGGCTTCCTTGTAACTATAAAACAACTGCCTCGGTTTCAGTACGATATATGAATAAGAGTTGCTCTTTTTATCTCTCTTAATTTCTACATGATTCCTCAAACCCTAAAAATCTCGATATGAACTACAAGGCAACCATGACTGGAGAGAGGAACTCAGCCCTCCTCCTCCGGAACTAACCCTCCCTCTACGACTCCAGGATATTCTAGTACGACATAACGACATTTGGGAAATGAAGAAAACCCCAATCAACCCTGATCAACTATATTATTGGTGTCAAGAAGACTCACGGGGAAGAACTACCTTGAGTGGGCACAAACAGTTAAATTAGCCATTGATGGGAGAGGAAGATCGGATATTTAACAGGCGATACACCCCAATCACGTCCTGAAATCCCAATTGTATGGTCTTCATCTTAACATTCGATGGTGATGGCTTGGTTCATCACGCCATGGAGCTAGCCATTGCACGACCCCACATGTTCCTCCCTACCGCGAAGGATATAGTCAAGTAGATGTTAACTAATGTGGAAAATACATCTCAGATCTATGAGCTAACACTAAGCTATGGAATATGAAACAAGATTCACGTGATAATGTACTCCCTCCGTCCCAAAATACAAGTCGTTCTACCTCTTTGTATTTGTCCCATAATATAAGTCATTCCATATTGCCAATAACAATTTATTACTCTTTTCTCTATCTTACCCATAATTTATTACCAATCCAACCACTTACCATTACTTTATAACATTTCCATTAATGATAGTCAAAGGAAATTTTAGACATTTATCATTAAAATTTACTTTCTCTGCATGAAAAGTCCTAAAATGACTTATATTTTGGGGCGGAGGGAGTATTATAATGGCATAGTTGCGTTATGGCAAGAATTCGACATATGTCTTGATGATTCATGGGAATGTCCTGGAGTTGGTGTGAAGTTTCTAATGGGAGAAGAAAATGAGAGGGTCTACTCCTTCCTAGCAGGGTTGAACCATGATCTTGATGAGGTAAGAGGGAGAATTCTCGGAAGAAAGCCCTTCCCATCATTGAGGGAAGTATTTTCTGAGGTTAGAAGAGGGGAAACTAGAAAACGGGTAATGCAGAAAGGGCTTAGGGCTACAACCGGATATTGAGACCTCAACCCTTGTGGGAAATCCCGAAGCCTGAAAGAAAAACGACAAGCGTAAGGTAAAGTGTGACCATTGCAGAAGGACGGGGCACACTGAGGTGAATTGCTGGAATCTGTATGGAAAACCAGCGTGGAAGCCTAGACAAACTGGTGGAGAGCAAGGCCAATCAAGTTGCTTCCAATTCAAGGCAATTAAATTCTTCAGTATCCCTTCTTTTCAACAGAGATCAACTAGAGCAAATTAGTAAATTTCTTAACTCTCAGAAATTCAATCGTACTTGTAAGATTGCTGACTCAAGTATATGTTCTCTCATCTTCTCTAGCAAAAGTAGCCGAAAACATTCTTGGATCATAGATTCTGGGGCAACAGACCATGACTGGTGCCTCAGAACTGTTTCTTAGTTATACACTATGTGCAGGTAATCAGAAAATATAGATTGCACATGGTTACCAATCCATAATGGCTGGTAAAGGAACTATCACTGTTTGTCTGAATTCAACCTTAAAAGATGTCCTTCTTGTTCCTAACTTAGCATGCAATTTTCTTTCTGTTTTTAGATTTACTTTTGATGAGAAGTGTATGTTTAACTTTTGACAAGAATGACTGTGTATTTCAAGACTTGGTGTCGGGGAGGATGATTGGGAGTCTAAGCTGGGGTGGGTGGTTCTACTTCCTAGAAGAGAAATCCGAGTCTGATGATTTTGATTTCCAAAGTAGTTGTCTGCACCAAGCCTTTTGTTGCTCTGAATAAAGTACTAGATTTGCCTTAAAGATTATGACATCCTAATTTGGATTATATGAAAAAAGTTGTTTCCCACTTTATTTAGTAGTAAATAAAATTGTCAGTTTTTTCTAAGGTGAAGTGTGTGAATAGGCCAAACAACATTAAAAGACTTATCCTCCTCAAGAGTATAAGCCCTCCAAATCTTTCACATTAATAATAGTGATGTTTGGTGGCCGTCTGGCCCGTCTCGGGTCAAAACAATGACCGGTAAGAGATGATTTGTTACCCTAATTGATATCCATTCTAGGTTGGCATGGGTATGTCTTTTAAAGGAGAAATATGAAGTTGCACATTTTTATTTATTTATTTATGAAATGATCAACACTCAATTTCAAGAAAAAATGTTCAAATTTTGAGGAGTGATCATGGGACTGAATACTTTAATCAACTTCTTGGGGGGATTTTTTTTCAAGATAAAGGCACAGGACATCAGAGTTCTAATGTTAAATCTCCACAACAAAATGGATACGTAAAGAGAAAGATTAGACATTTACTTGAAGTCGTAAGAGCCTTAATGATTAACTCATGGTGTCCAGCATCTTTATGAGTTGAAGCAGTGTTAGAAGCTACGTACCTCATAAATAGGCTTACATCTGGGGTCTTGAGCTATTAGACTCCCTTGAGTGTGTTTTGAAGTCATAACAAACAAGGATTGTTAGTGACCTTCCTCTAAAATTTGTTGGCTGTACTGCGTTTGTTTACACACAGGATAATGGAAAAATTGAACCTAGAGCTAAGAAATGTGTCTTCATTGGTTACTTTCCTACTAGTAAAGGGTATAAATGTTTTGATGTAGAATCTGGGATTTTTTTAGAACTATGGATGTTAACTTCTTTGAACAAAACATGTTTTTTTAAACCAGATCAAGGGCAGGGGAGAGTATAAAGAACTTTAATTCCGAACAAGAAGACACCTTTAATTGGCTTAACTTGGAATCTGTTGGCATAGGTCAATCTATATAAGATATTAGTAATCAAACTAAAGTCATCATTGATTAAGGATCTAGGTCCTCTCAAATATTTCTTGGGAATGGAAGTTGCAAGATCCAAACATGGCATTGTTGTTGTTGCAAAGGAAGTGTATCTCGGACCTATCAGTAGAAACTGGGATGAGTGCGTCTAAGCCAGCTGGGACCCTAATGGAGCAGAACTCCAAGCTTGAGGAAATTGATGATGATGTTCGAGTTAGTCTGGAGAGATATCAGAGATTGGTTAGGAGTTTGATTTATCTATTTTATACCAGATCGGATATAGCATTTGCTGTGGGTATTGTTAGTCACTTTATGCACTCTCCCACTCAGAGACACATCGATGCGGTGAACAAAATTTGAGGAACCCAAAGGCTACCCCAGACAAAGGGCATTATTTC
The DNA here is from genome assembly GCA_026214975.1 of Gentiana macrophylla. Lineage (NCBI taxonomy): Eukaryota > Viridiplantae > Streptophyta > Magnoliopsida > Gentianales > Gentianaceae > Gentiana > Gentiana macrophylla. The sequence continues at coordinate 5,174 of JAOBSW010000123.1, read as the reverse complement.
AGAAAAACAGATAAAAGAAGAGCTGAAGTTTTTTCTGATGCAGACTGGGGAGAAAGTCTCAAAGACACGATATTTGTCCAGACATCGTGCGTTCGTGTGGGGGAATCTGGTTACATGGAAGAGCGAAAATCAAAGATTGGTAGCTCGTACTCGTAGCAGTGCAGAAGTAGAATTCAGATCGTTGGCCTTAGGTTTGTGTGAAGGTCTATGGCTAAAACAAGTGTTCAGAGATTTAAGGATACCTCTTCAATGGTCAATAATGTTGTTTTGTGATAACAAAGGTTGCAATTGATATTGCTAATGATCCGGTCCATCATGATAGTTACAAACATGTGGAGATTGATGGGAACTTTATCAAAGGAGAAGCTAGAGATTGAACTGGTTTGTATTCCATTTCTACCTTTGGCAAAACAAGTGGCAGATGGGTTGACCAAGGCCTTTGGAAGATCGACTATTGAGAGTTTTACAAGTAAAATGGGCATGATTAATATCAATGCACCAACTTGAGGGGGAGTGTTGAGAAGCATGTCAGTCCTCTATTATGTTTTTTTTTGTGTTATTAGAAGGGTAATATTGGTATTAGCTTGTATTAGGGTCCAAAAAGCACACACTTTTGGCAGCAAAGTGTGTGTTTCTTCTAGGCTAAGTTTCTTAATTATGAAGATTAGGGCTTCCTTGTTACTATAAAACAACTGCCTTGTTTTCAATAAGATATATGAATAAGAATTGTCCTTTTTATCTCTCTAAATTTCTACAGCCAGATTGTAATTGCTGGCCTTTACACGCCCAATTTATATTTTTAAAAACTATTATTATTTTCCTACTCAAATTACACACTGATTAGTGCCAAAAAAAGGCAAGTTAGCCACCGATTATTCAACACTTCCCCTCAAGCTTGGTTGTAGATATTAGTACATCCAAGCTTGGAAACTAGAGTATAAAAGACTTTTACAGACACAACCTTAGTTAGAATATTTGCCAACTGATCCTTGGTGGAGATGTGCATTAATTTTATTGTCTTGTCGTCAACCTTTTCTCGAACAAAGTGTCTGTCCACATCTACATGTTTTGATTTGTCATGCTGGGCTGGGTTTTCTGCCATGCTGAGGGCTGAGAGGTTATCGCGGTATAGATTGATAGGTTCTATCACTCCAATTTGTAGGTCTTCGAGAAGTCTTCTTAACCATAAGCCTTCACAAATTCCCAGTGCAAGGCCCTTAATTCTTCCTCCTCACTGCTTCTCGAGACAACATGTTGTTTCTTATTTTTCCAAGTGACTAGGTTTCCCCATGTGTAGCTGCAGTATTTAGATGTGAACCTTTTGTCTGATTGATCTCCAACCCAGGCTGCATCACTGTAGATTTCAATTTCTTGTCTTTGACTTTGAAGTACAAACCCTGACCATGTGTCTTCTTGTGGTATCTGAGTATCCTTTAGACTGCTTTCAAATGTTCATATGTTGGATCGTGCATATGCTGACTTACCAAACTTATTGCAAAACATATATCAGATTGAGTATGAGATAAATATATTAATTTTCCAACTAGGCGTTGATTCCTCCTTCTATCTGTTAGCTTCATTCCAAGATCACTATTGACCTTGTAACCTGGCTCAACTGGTGTGGATGCTGGTTTGCATTCTAAAATTCCAGTTTCCTGAGGAGATCAAGGATGTACTTTGTCTGTGAGATTATTATCTCATTTTTTGATCTTGCAACTTCCATTTTAAGGATGTATTTTAACTGTCCCAAGTCCTTAACCTCAAAGGTTTGAGCAAGTCCTTTTTTATTTTTATTTTATTGATTCCCTCAATGTTCTCTTTTGACAATGATGTCATCTACATAGACAATGAGGATAACCTTTTCTCCAGATAATGGTCTTTTGATAAACAGAGTGTGTGGTCACTGTGGCATTGCTTATACTCGACATCTTTTAATACTTGGTGAATCTGCCTTTAGAGATTGTTTTAGACCACATAGTGACTTTTTCTAGTCTAAATACTTGGTTTGGTTTACTCTTATCCTGAAATCTTAGGGGAGTTTTCATATAGACTTCCTCTTGCAAGTCTCTATTTAAGAAGGCATTTTTAATATTCAGCTGGTGCAATTTCCCATCCAAATTCACTGCTAGTGACAGTAGAACCCGTACTTTAATTAGCTTGGCGACAGGGGCAAAGGTTTCCATATAGTCAATCCCATAAGATTGTGTGAACCCTTTTCTACTAGCCTGGCCGTCTTATCTGTTGATTGTTCCATCAGAGTTGAACTTGATGGAGAAGTTCCACTTACAACCTACTGGACATTTTCCATGGGGTAAATGAGTTATTTCCTATGTTCCAGTTTTGTTGAAGGCCCTCATATCCTCATATATTGTCTCTCTTTAGAGTGGTTTGTTCATGGCTTCCTCAATAGTTCTCGGGACAAAAGTTTTATCAAGGGAGCTGATGAAGGTACTATACTTAGGAGACAGTTTTTATACGGCGAGAAGTTATAAATGGGATGTTTATTGCATTCCCGTACCCCTTTTCTCAGAGCTATTGGTCTAGGATCAATCTTTGGCTGATCCCAAGAGGTCTTTGTTTCACTTTCCATATGTTCCTGGGCAACTACCTATGCTTGTGAGGTTTCAATGGATTACCTCGTGACTCTTCTAGTGTAAACCTTTGTTACGAGGGGTCTTTTTGATAAAATTGATATAATTTGTTTTGTAGGCTAAAGAGACTCTTTAAAATCATGCGGGCAGAGTGTATAATAAGATTTTGTGCATCTGAATGCAAACTCCATGTAACAAATGCAGATGAGAAAATGTCCATTCCTTGCATTTCTTTGAGAGGCTTGATGGTTGCAACGACACACTAAATGTCTTGTCTCATGATTGAAATAGCTGTCTAAATCTTATACCTTTTTATGCATCAGGCCACTGCACTTGTGTGTCATCACATGGAATGTAGCAATTGTGAGAAGGTGGGTGGAACTTGCTTCTGTCAAAGAGATTGCTGATGCCATTGATATCCCTAGTCCTGCTGGGACTGCTTTATGCATGGCTGCTGCATTGAAGAAAGACCATGAAGATGGTAAAGCTGGGAATATAATTATTGATATTCTTTGATTGCCGCAATTTCTCTATTCCAATCTTCAGGTAGTTCACGTTCTGGTCCATTTCTTGTTCTTGTAATGTGGTTAACTCAGCTGGGAGAGAACTTGTACGGATACTGTTAGCTGCCGGAGCAGATCCATCCACTCAGGACACCCAACATGGAAGAACAGCTTTGCATACTGCTGTAATGATTAACGATGTTGAGCTGGTCAAGGTAAACCATGCATTAAAATGTAGTTTCTAATTTATGTTGTATGTGTGTGGTTTTATATATGTATAAACTACACATCTCCTTTAACAGTTAAGCTTTTAGGTGGGTAGGTAATTTATCATTGTATTGGAGCATTGGCTCTTAGATCATACCTCAATGCCACATGTTAAGCAACAACTACTACTGTTGGGCATGTTTACTTTGCTACATCATGTCTACTTTTATGCACGTGTTCACAAGATCTTACGGGCCTTTTAGATATATGTATATGTATAAATTGCATTTCTACTTCTGTTGACAAGATCACAAGAGGCTTTATACATATATATATATATATATATATATATATATATATATATATATATATATATATATATATATATATATATATATATATATGTATGTATGTATGTATGTATGTAAAATTGCATATTATAGAAAAGAGAGGAAGATAAAGAGAAATATAACTCTTCTTATTAAACTTAACCTCTTAAGGTTAGTATATATAGGAGAATACAAAAGTGCTAAGCATGCTAAAAGTAAAAGCATAAAGCATAAAGCATAAAGTAACTACATTAACTACCTAGATACCTTTTAGGGTGGTTACATTGATAAGTAGAAAAGTAGAACTGTTCATCTGCCTACTGTGTACAAAATTAATAATAAAGCTAACTATAACATTAATTTATAAGTATCATTCAGCAGGTGCCGACTCACGACTCCTACTGACTTCGACCCTCACCTATTCCGGGATGAAGCTCGCGATATAAGTCTGGCCGATGTAAACTATCGAAGATACTAACTCTTTCAATACTCCTCCTCGCCGATAGGTAGATGTCAAGTAATCCCGCCTCAGACACATTTGAAAATCCTTTTTAGGAAGACCTTTGGTGAAGATGTCGCCTACCAAGCTTGGACTTGATGTATGATAGGTTGATACCGCCATTCGTGACCTTTTCTCTCGATGAAGTGCCTATCAACTTCAATGTGTTTAGTCCTATCATGTTGAACTGGATTGTTAGATATGTCAATAAAGCAGCTTTAACATCAACATCAGATGAGACATAGGCTCGTACACACTGTATTCTTAGTTCGGACATGATTTTCTTAATCCATAAGAGCTCACGTATGCCAAGAGCAATCGCTTCTAAATTCGACCAATTTGTATTTCCGACACCATCGATTGTTTCTTGCTCCTCCAAGAGACCAGGTTTCCAAAAACATAAATACACCAACCGTAAGTGGATTTTCCTTCCACTTTATCACCGCCTAATCAAGATCTACATATCCTTCACCTGAGTTTCCTTGAGCTCTAAACATGACACCCTTCCTTCCTGGACATCCTTTTAGAACCTCAAGAATCTTAAGGCGAAGATTGTAGTGAATAACTTTAGGGCATGCATAAACCGACTCAGGTTGGCTTATAGCAAATGAGATATCAGGTCTTGTATGAGAGAGGTAGATCAATCTCCCTACTAGCCTCTGATATTGTTCAAGGTCATAATCGCCACCATCTTCATTCTTTCCAAATTTCACAAAGACAAATTACGTGGGTTTCAGCAGGTTTGCACCCTAAGAGTCCATAATCTGAAAGTAGGTCAAGAGTATATTTTCTCTGAGTGAGTAGGATACCCCTTGAAGACCTTGTAATTTCAATACCCAAGAAGTATTTAAGAGAGCCAAGGTCTTTTACATCAAACTGCTGCTGCAGGTGAATCCCTTTAGGTTATTGATTTCCGTGAATCGAACTACTGTAATAACAATGTCATCAACATATACTATGAGAATGGTAATATCCCTTTGTCGTAATGTTTATAGAACATTGTGTGATCTCCATGCCCTTGGGTATATGATGCAAGTTTCATGGC